>APFE030981593.1:9565-40041 GCA_000404065.3 Pinus taeda
AGGGTTTAAATACTGCTAACTAAATAACTTAATTACATAAATTTAGGATACAGTTTAAATGACCGCCCTTTTTCTAAGCAAACTTATTTCTAAAAAATCGAATCTAATTCTTTACTATTTCTGCTTTTTCTCCTTAATGTTGCAAGCATTCAACATTTGCCTGGGAAGAGTCGGCTGGTTTCCTTCCGCTTTTGTTTGAGTTAAGAAAACAAAAATGACAAGCGTTGGTGCCATTTTTTAGTAAACTAGAAGATATTTTTGGGAATCACCCTCTGGCTGGGTGAATTAACTGTGTATATACTTGGTAATGACCAAAATTTCCCTCAAATTGCTTCTACCTTTGCTATCTTGATTTCTAGACTTGCGAATGACTAAGCAAGTTAGGGACCTTGCTTTCTGAACAATTTTCTTAGCGAATCGAAAACTGCCTCTGTTCTTTGATCCGGGTCTTTCTGGTGCGTTTTTCGCTTTTAGCGCCTTTTCCTTTACCGGGTATAAGCTTCAGGATTTTTTGTAAACATGCTGCTTTTGTGAGCTTTTGACCCTGAGTGTTGAGTCAGCTATTGATGTCAGCATCTGTTCAGGAATGCTCTGGAATCTGTGGTTCCATTGCATGCGGTATCCGTTTATGAGGGCATCTCTTCTCTATCTCCGAGAAATGACGCTTTCCATTTTTCTTTATATGTTTCCTGTTTTTCATTCCTACAGTTCACGCAAAGGAAAAGAGTAATGACAATAAATATTGACGCGAAAGCTCTAAGCTCTACGAATGTATAAAATAATGCCACCCATTGTGAACTGACTCTTCGAAAAACACAAAACTGTCCTTCATTAACACTTTGGCGTACATTCATTAATTTTCTTTAAGGTGCGCATCCAACTTTTTGGTTTACTGACAGCTTTTCTTGAATGTTGAGCCGAGGAAAATTTGTGATGGGCGATTTCTGCAACTTGCATTACGTTATCGCGTTATCACATTTTGTCAAGATTTTGATATCGTAGATCGCAGATCGCAGATCGCAGATCGCAAATTGTAGCATCGCAGCATCGTAGCATCGTAGCATCACAGCATCGCGTTTATCGCAAGATCGCAGATCATGTTAAATCATTGTGTGTTGTTTATGCGATGTTGCGACATGCAATGTCGTATATCGGCCATCGGAGATTTCTTAAGATCTTCATTTATGGGCGCTTCTTAATGTATGCGATGCGATGAATTTCACGTCGCTTTTCGCAGTTTTTATTGTGCTCATAAATAAATGTTCTACTGTCCTCTCGCGATGCAATATATTTTTAAGGAGTATAATACAATTTTTTTTTGAATTTTTTACTAAGGGTCCCCACTTTTTTTATGTTATTGCTAATACTAAAGAAGGAGGGGGGTTGTTGGTGGCCACAACAACTACCTAAAGGAGCAAGGTCAGCTGATTACATCATCTCCTAGAAGTCTCCGCTATAAAATGATCATAAATGGTCAAAACGGGACCATACTAAAAACCCAGTGCAGAGGGTGCTATGCATATCGCCTTCCAAGTGTACAAGGTGCGATGCATAGTAAATTGCTCCTCTGTGGGGTGCGATGGTTGGGAATGGACAAATACCAGGGGAAAAATGCGAGGTGGAAGATCATGGAATCTTCGAGAAGCTTCCCCTCTGACACTTGCCTCTCTGTTTTCGACCAGGGATGAGTAAGAGATCATCATTCTCTAAGTGGAAGCAGGAACTATCAGAGAGAGGACACTAATCAAGACCCCAAAAGATGATTCACCTCCCTGTAATCATCTATATATGGATCCCTCATCACAGAGATCCAGAGGCTGGCATTTTGTATCTTATAGAGAAGTGTTGTTGGTTTTCTGGTGTACATTCATAGTGTTGGGTGATCTAAGCTTTGCTTGAGGTGAAGAAGGGATTTCTAGCTGGAGGATGATGCTGGGTCAGAACATATGGTTATAATTCTCTTGCTAATTTTCATCTTAATAAAGCTATTCAATTTTTGCTCCATATTCTTGTGTACTTGTTTATATATGCATTTGTATGGTTGCCACGCATCTGGTCCTGTGTTATTTATGAATATAGATCTTTGTTCTTCGATAGTAGTATGTTGTTGTGATTACACAGGTTCTCTTTGAAGCTGGGTAGATAAAGAAGAAGCGGCAAAGCTCTATCAGGAAGGAGAGGAAATCGGGCACAAGACTAAGGTTGGTCTCCCTTGGTTCTCCTCTTGTCTCTTTTCATAAAGGAAAATGAAAGTAGACTTTACTTGTTTGTTTCTAAGATAGCTACCGGTCTTAGTGGGAATAGCAGCATCCGAGTGGACACTATTCCTGGTAACACTAGGCTCACCATATCATCTTTGGAAATAGTAATCCTGACACTTCCAAGCTCATCCCGAAAATGGGTGAACTTGATCAAGTACTTCGGAATTGAGTTGCCCTTCTCCATCTTGATCTTTATAAGTTTGTCCTTTAGTGCCAACTTTCTATGGTCACTACTATTTTTAAAAAATTATGTTAATGCCTTCCACATTACGTATGGAGTGTCCTTACCATGGATACTCGAGACAATGTGGTCTCGAAATCCTTCTAGGATAATCCTTCTCGCTTTTTCCACACACTTTCTCCATTCAACCAGATCTTTAACATCAGATGCTGGAGGGTTAGGAATGCCATGACCTATGAATTCCTTAAGGCCATTGTCTTCCAGCACTGCCTCCATCCTGTCCTTCCAAGCTATGTAATTCGATTTTTCCTCCAAGGCATACTCAAGTTTCAAACCATAGAATGACATATTGTTGACTCTAAAGTATGAACTTTTAAATTTCATTTCACCTGCACACAAAACTTGAATTATCATCTTCTATACTGTCTTCAACTCTGATAACATGTAGATTTTTTTTACTGTAGATTCAACAACTTATGTGATATGCTAAAACACAAGACAAGAATCTACTCTACTCTTCAGCGGAAACCAAAATTGGTCGATGAAGAAAATAAGCAGAAACGGAAGAATATTTCTCTGGGGAAAGAAAATACTAAAAACCCCAACTATCTATATTGCATTAACCATAAGATGTGAGAAGAAAATGAAATGCTTGTTCAATATTCAACATTTCATGAACTAGTACAATCTAACTCTCTGCCTCACAAGCCAACTAAGGCTAACACTTATCCAATTATGCTTCCTTCCAAGCCCCTACTTCCTTGCACAATTCTTGAGAGAATTAGCCCATATTTAATTGGGAAATCCACTCTCCATAATTGTGCAATCCATCCAGAGGCCCTCAACTAATTGCATGCACCATCTGTACAACTTGGAAAATTATAAAACTAATAGTAAATTTTCCCTGAACTCTAATCTCAACTGGGTCTTACTTTGAACTAACATGCATGAGTTATTTATGAGTGAATCCTCAATTAACTAGTGTGGCACTGAGGATGGTCTGGTGCACTTCCCCACTACTAGACTCCTACTAGTTCCTCCAATAGTTAGAACTAGTTTAACTGGCTATAACTCAGTTAGACTGAGTTATCAAATTGCAACTCAAAAGAACTCAACCTGGGGCCCCTAAAATTTAGGGATCACTCTACATGACTCTAGATAGAATTCCAACTCGAATTTCTTAAGTCAATTAAGTCAATTTAACTTAATGAACTATTACAAGTTGCTATGAGAATAGGATTACAATTTAATTCACTATTTAACTCAAGGACAAACTAAATTGAAATTTCTTGTTGCTATTTTTAACAGGAGGTGTTGGCTGCTTGGGGCCTGACCCAAGTTCAGCAGTGAGTTTAGCCAAGAAAATCACGGTACTACCGTCCCTTTCGGTAACAGTCCGTGGAGCGCAGACTGAGGTCTCACCTGAGGTAGTATGGGAGGGTGATGGAACTAGGTTTGCACACCCTTGGGATGTCTTGATAAATTTTTTGAAGGTTTGTGATCTTATACTGCATGCTCTGATGCCCCACGCAACTTTATATCCTTCACAACCCATGCATGTCATCATGGTTAAAGTATTATCTTGATCCTGATCATTTACTGTGCTAATATATTAGTACTTTACTTAGAGTGTGTGAGTCCAACGCTCTTATTACGTATTTACTTTCATATAAGTGTGCGTGACCAAAAACATATAAATGCATAAAGATAAACAACAGATAGAAATCTAGATCTACAAATAGATGCACAATATCTCAAACCAACTGATCTTTATTAATGATGCCTTCAAAGTTTGATCCAGTACAGACTCGAATCTACCCTGCGCACTTAGCTACAGGGGTTCACGCACTCAGCTACAGGGGTTCACACACTCACCTGTGGACTCTAGGCCTCTGCACACTCAGTTGTAGGGGTCCATGCACTTAGCTACAGACTCTAGGCCTCTATGCACTTAGCTGCACAGCCTTCTATCTACTGCTACAACCCAAGACTTGGACTTACAGACTCAGTGTTAGCAACGCATACTTTTCTTATCACCCAAAACTTAGAACTGCCTCTAGACTTAGAGCCTCGCTCTATTTATACAATCCCATTTTCCATGGACCATGGGTAGGCCGACACAACTTATATTAAATTACACTATTTTAGGGTAGACAACCCTAGACTCTCGCGCTCTGCGCCCACATTTCGCGGGGCCCTTACATTATATTGACCAAAACCTAGGACCCCAAAAACTTGCTATGGGGGGATCCACTGCCCAACAGGCCCCCAACACAATCATTGTGACTCGTCCCATGTCACTGTGTGGCTATCTTGGCCCGAAGTCCTTCCAACTGTTCATGAGCTGCGCGAAGATCCGCAATGCATTGTTTTGCCGTCTGTTGGCTTTGCTGCATCCAAATCTCTGAACTTTCATGCACGGGGTCACCATCAACTGCAAAAAATGCCTGCATTTGTGCCAGATTCCATTCAATGGTAGATATTATCATGAATGCTTCATCGATATAGTCAGAGGCATTCCTTGAGCATGGCTTCATTCTGGCACATGCAATCTAATTGGTCCTTCAGTGTCCTTTCCTGTTGTAGCCAGGTGAGTCGTTGAGTAAGGGAAACCGTTTGCACCGTACCCCGAACACTGTTGTACTCTAGCTATAACTCACGCGCCTCGGCCTTTAGGCACTACAAATTCAGGTCTTCCTGTAGGTGCATAAGCATGGTGAGTGCTTGCTCCAACAGCCTGGTGCAATCCTGTGTTGCTTGGCCAATTTGCTCCAGCCCCATTTGGATAGTGCGGGTGCACTGCTCTAACTTTTGGGGGTGTGGAGGGCTCTGCCTTCAATCGTAGCTCAACAATCTACATGTTCAACTCCAACTAAACCTTTTCCTTTTCCTCCCAGGCCTCGTTGATTCCGGTTGCCAACCTATAGAACTACTCTACTACTAGGAGCTCTGCCAGCACAACCAACTCTGGAATGCCTTTGCATGCCTCTTCTACAGCCTGTTCCAGTCCGTGAGCCTGTGTAGCCCACTCATCCCATTGGACGATGATCTGGTCCATGTGGATTTTCTGCTCATGTAGGACCTGGATCGCTCAACCTTCCCAGGCACGGAGCTTTGCGATAACCCCCTCCTACAGCTGGTACAGAATGTTGTGCGGCAAGGCGGCCAAGTTCAAGCCAATGCCTCTTATGCTACTCATCGTAGCCTAATCATCCTCGGTTGCTACTGCTAACGCACCTTTGGGCAAGACGAAGGTGTTACCCATATCGGTGCACAGCATCTGTTTAGCTTCAACGGTTCTTGATGTGTCAAATTGGGCCATTGTGCTTGCTTGGGGGTGTTGTACCTACACACCTTGGAGCTGCACACTAAGCAACCCCAAAATAGTGTTTTTCTCCATTCGTAATCCCTGGAGTGCATCGTGGGTGACCTCACGCAGTGTTTTAATGATATCCGATAGGTCACCTGCGGTGAGTGTGATCGGATCGCCAGATGTCTGCATGGATTTTCCCTTCTTCCGGGGAGTTTTTTTCTTAGGGCCATGCTACCGCTTGAGGTGGGTTGATTCAGAACCAGGGTCGATGCGTTCCTCTGTGTTTTCTACTTCCTTGATTTGCTGCCCCGTGGACATCTTCTGGCCCTCCTCGGGCTCTCTGGTTGGTGTGGTTGTGGTCTCTGCCATCTATGCTACTGCTGCTGCATCAGCAGCCTTCTGCTGTGTGGCTGCTTCCTGTTCTTGGCACCTCGTCTCAGTAAGCTACACAATGAGAAGCTTGGTGTCATTTTTTCATTGTTGTGCTGCAATATTTTCCATTTCTCTAGGTCCAGGGTGTGCCACTTTGGAGGCCACAATTCCATTACCACTAAGATCGCATCATCTGTTGCGATGAACGAAAGCTTCACCCATTTTCGTGCAGGATCCTTGCACGCTCGAATATACAGGTTATGCATATCTGCCTTGAATTCTTTCGCGCGTTGCAAGATATTATAAATTGTAGGGGACAAGTGTAGCCTGTGGTTCATCCATGTTTGTATGCTCACCTCCACAAACATCCAGAACACCTTTATCTCACGAATCCTTGTCACGTCTTTCATAGCCCAGAGCGAGGTGTACCTCGCGGCTTCGGGTATGGCACCTCCAGCAGTGGGAAACTGACTGTCCTCCAGTAGCTCCCCTGCAACCAACAATATGGATAAGAGAAACCACACATATTGGAAGGTATTACTATACTCCTCAGCCTCCCTGTAGTTTGTCAAAAATTCATCGCAGAGGAACTGTAGCCAGTTGAACTAGACCCCCTCTACACATTGCTCTGCCAATGCAATTACAGATGCCAGTACTTCGTTAGCGCGGAATTTCTGCATTAGCTTGCTAGCTAGCAGTTGGGTGGCTATGCACACCCCTTGGTCTTTAATGCTCGTTATTTCATACCCCCGCTTCCTCTTTTCTAGTTTATACTTGGCCTTCATAGCTTCTGCGAGGGCCAAGTCACTGCTTTTTCTTGCGATGGCCACGGGGTCATTTGCTTTAACTAGCAGTCGAGAGATTCGGTGAATTGGATCAGCCGTGATAGGAATCGATTCCTCTAGTTAGAGATACCCATCATGCACCAGGCACAACATTTTCTTGATGACAAAGATGGTGATGGGCGCACAGTGGCAGTGGGGTATCCAGCGTAGATGGAGTAACCCAGCCCTCTCCACACTGCGCAACCATCTCTGCTTCAACACTTTCTCCACGGCCAACTGTGGGAACTTCTCACTGTCTGCGAGGTCCCAATATTCAAACTTCATAGTGGGTACCCGTCCCAATGTCAGACCTTCAAACCTTATTTCATCGGGAAGGAGCGAGGTTTGGAGTGCACTCTTCGTGGCCTCCAGGTCCTTTGGTATCTTGTCTTTCCCCTTCCACGGGGGGAGATAGGGAGGTAACTTTATCGCGGAAGGAATTTGGGAGACATTCTTTGCCTTGTCGTCTTGCACCTCAATTTGGGTGATCAGTGCTTGCAAGTCTTCCTCCTCCTCTTCTGTTTCAATGGTGATAATTTTTCCTTTCTCTGCCATTGACAATTTGCTAAACCATGGATTTTGTGGTGATACTCATACTGGCCCCATTTTTTTCTTTTCTTTCTATGGTCGTGGTGTGCATGGTGACTTTAGAACTTCTGGCGCAGCTGTCACCTCTCCAGGCTCCTCCTGGGCCATACGGGGCTCCATGGTAACCTCGGTGAATCTCACTCTTGTTCTTGCAGCCGTCATTGTGTCTACACTTGAGAGTGATGAGAGTACACAACGCTCAGTACTATGTGCTTGCTCTATTCTCAAATAATCAAGTGTTGCCCTATGGCTAGCCCTGGTGGATTTATAGCATCTTTTGAATTTGAATTCGACCCTTCCCCCCACTTCTGAGTCATTAATGCCTTCTTGGTGACAGATTGTCCCAAATCTAGCTCTTAATTCGTGCCTTAATTTCCCACCCCCCACTCCTTTTTGCCTTAAATTGAACCTCTTGTCATGAACAATGATACCAACACTCACCTGCACAACAGGGTAGCCCCATATGTGTGGCCGTGATCCTTGTCACATACCGATCTTGTGCACAAACTCCATACTGTGCAACTCCCATATAGACTCCTTTATAGTCCTGCACTCTCTTTAAATTGCTTGGAGTGCTGAGACTGTGCTTTCTATGGATAGTCAGGTGGTTACGCCACCCATGCGAGGCTTCAATTACTTTCTAGCCTGGTTTGCGGATATTCCTCAACTACTCTTGCAATAGTCAGTGTTGCATGATTTTCCTTATGCGGTGCGCTCCCCTAGTTCCTTTGCCTGGTTAGGGGCGGTCGCAGACATGGTAGTCGAGCCCCAAATTACCGGCGACAATATTTTAGAGTAGTAGGAGGGTTGTCCGTCTCTTGTCTTATATTTTAGGTTTTTTCGACGCGACATGCATGCTCGATGTCATTTTCCAGATTCTTGATCCCCACGTTTATCCACATATTTTCCTTCCTTAGTTGTACCCGTTCTTCTTCGAGTTCGTGAAGCTTAACATTCCCTCGTCGAATGGCTTCTTGTAACTGTATAATTCCTTGACCCAGTTCCTCGCATACTATCCCAACTGTGGAAGCTATTACGTGAGGATTCCTTTTTCTCCATATTATGGTCTTGACCTTGCTCCTCAACTTTAGAATTACCACCGTGCCCTAGTTTCTGCACATGGCCCTATAGACTCATCAAATCGTAGGTATGCGCAGGTCCCAACCAGTCTGTTTGGCCTGGTGAACCCTGGTCAGGACTCTGCATACCCTCTTGAATGCTTCTGTGTGGAATTTTTGTGGTGCACATCACCCTCCTTGCTACTACATCCTGCTCCGATTTTCGATCCTTAGTTTGGGGAGTGCTAGTGTAGATTACACAACACACGTTTGTACTCGTTGACATAGGTGGGCATGCAAGCTACTTCATCCTAGCTGCCCAACCCTCATTCGACGCTGGGAACTTCCAACCTATAAACGTATCTACCTTCTGTATTTGCACTAGTTTACCATGTTCCCTTGATGTGTACTCCACCCTCGTTCAATTGTTGTGCACAATGCCTTACCTAGTGTAACATACCCTGCTGTTCTGGTACTGCGCTTTCAACTTTGTCCAGGAAGTCATTCGCTGCTATCATATCACCATATGTTGGCAATTCCCTTGCCTCTGAGGTCACGTGATAGAATGATCTAATCATCATGTTGCAGTTTAGCGTTGTCACCTCGTGCAACCAGTTCTGCCAACATTCTACTTCCTTTTCTGAATCTGAAGTGCAGGAGTTGTCACGCTCCCACGCGATTCTCCCATCGGTAGTTGGGTTCACCCGATCCTAGTCTCACACCATTATCTGGTAAATACAATCCATCTCATTGTTGCTTTCATCCTCGCGCACTCATTCAATGTAGCGTGCTCCTTCGGCTGGGTCTAATGGGACTACTACACGTAGTGACTTCTTCTCGAATATAATCTTCCTCTTCTTCAGGTTGATGAATCCATTCATATCAATCGCTCAGTCTATTCCTAATAACGCAGGATAAGGATTGCTATCATCGACAATCTCTATCACCTCAAAGTCCATCTGGGTGCTCGCGCCTTCAATATCAACTGTTACTCCTTGTAACCTCCCCATGGGCAAAAGCTTATGTTGGTTTGCCATCCTTTATTGGATAGGGGACCACTACAATGTGGGCCTGCCCATGTGCTCCCATGTCTACTTTGGTAATACATTCGCATCCAAACCCATATCTAGGATTACTTGATCCATTTCATATTCTCCAATCTCTGCAGTCAACTACATTTCTTTTCTAGTACGCAATGCATGCTTCCCCATTTTCCAGACGACATGCGGTTCCCCTGACCTCATGCACCTGGTGATTTGTTCCTGTAGTCCTTTAACCACCTTGTTGTCACACAACAATTTCATGCACGTATCCAGAAAGGTAGTTAGCATGGAAGGATCCATTCTTGGCTCTGGTTGATCCTTACTACCTGAAGGGGAGGCCTCTGTGAATCTCTTCTTAGCTTCCATGAAAGTCTCCTTGGCACGTTCTAAGTCAAACTAAGTTTCCTTCTCGGGAGCGTTACGAACCCATGTTCTTCTGCGGGCTGCTTCCCTTTATCTTCCCTTGTGGTCAGGCTACTTCTGAGCATCATGTTGACATTTTGGTCTTCCTTGCATGGTTCATACCTCATCATTTGGATATTCTGGGTCGGAGACGGCTGGAGTACCCCTTTCTCGCACATCTATGTGATCAACATCGAACAATCTATCATTTCAGGATCAAATTGAGCACAATATGAACATGATAACCTTGTCAGGTTGGTACAATCATGGGCATAGTGCCCACCCCCCCACAATTGTAACAAATTAATTGTTTGCGGCCCCTTCTTGGTCCCATTCCTCCTTGTCCTCGACCTCGCCCTTGAAATCACATGCGCGCCATCCCCACAGCTGAGTTGAGGGCTCATGTTTCTATCTGCATCCTATAAGCTGGGGTTTGATCCATCATTAAATCATAACTGTGACAATTACGCTCGTCGTTGCCTACTGACTTGCAAAAATTACAAAACAACTGCTGCGACGTTAGTGTATACTTATGCAGTAAATGGCAATTGTCTGTATTAAGCTTTCCCCTATCTGGCAGATCGTGCACCATAGGGCAGGCGCCACACTGGTCCTGCTTGTGCTTCTAGTCTTAACGGCATTGTCTCCTCTCCTGCCAAATAGTTCGCGAATACTGGAGAATGATCCTTGTCATGGCCCTGGCCTTTACATTTTACACACCATACTTCCTCGTGCGCCTCTGGCCGCGGTGCCCTGTCCTGATTCAAACTTTTCATCTCTAGGCATAGGTTCTGTAGTTGCACATGGATTTGTTGAACTCCCAACCCAGGATCCTGTATCGTGGTCTCATGCAACCTCATCGCCATTTCCAATGCTTCTGCCTGGGTTGAAAGCTTCTGTTGTGACAACACTGTCCTCGAGTGTGGTGTCAGAGATGCCACAAACCATGTACAGTGTTGTGCATCTGTGAGCATATTATCCTATTGATCCAGGTCCCAGGGGGTATCGCCTGAGAGCATCATGATCTCTTTGAACCTGATGATTGACTATGTCTTGAACTTCGGCCGACTAAATTCTATTTTCAATGCATTCTAGATCTCTGTTATTCCTGTGTTTGGGTGGTTGTTAGAGTGCTTAATATACCACATCAATGTGCGATCCTGCAGTGCACTCACCAATGTAGATTTCTTAATGTTATCGTCTGTGACCCTTTGCTCTTCCCATACTGCTCTCACCACAAATCAGAACTGGTCCGGATCTTCATTCCCTACTTCCCTAAATACGATTAGTTTGATCACACTTGCCACGCTAAATTGTGAGGGTGGTGGAGGTGGAGTGGTTGGAGATGGAGGTGAGGGAGGCAAAACAGGCAGTGGCTTGGGTGGAGGGGGTAACTACGGAATGCGCTACCTTATCAAGCTAACTGCACTTCTCGAAGAGACCCAAGGGAGCTCTTCCTCACTCTCTCACGAAGGTGAAATTAATGGATTGTTTCCTAATACCCCGTTACCTTTGTAGATCTTCCTGCTCTGCGTCGTTCCAAACATTAATGTATTCGCATAGCCCGTTTTTCACATAAAAACATCTTAATCCAGGTATTCAAAGATCTAATATACTTACCTCGCAGTACTTTGAGGAAACATCATTATGCTTCGTTGTAGCTCACGATCGTGTCTACCGTGAACTTAGTGATAAATCCCCCTATTATCCGGTTGAGCCAGTGGTCAACAATGCCGATTTTATCTTCTAAAGCTTCTAATCTGTGCACTAGTTCTGGAGTCCACACGATTGATTTATCAAGCCTGCACCATCCCTGGCTGTCTGCTAAATTCGTGAGCCACTCATATATTTCAGATGGGAAGGAGGTAAAGAAAATTTCGTGTATTTTAGTGTACACATATTGATCTAACCACCTTTTCTCAGATAGTTGCAGAGTTTTTTTTTCCTATGTCGCGAACTCGTGAATCTTTTGGTCCAACCAATCTTCAATTTCCTTCTTCGTTGGATTCCAATGTTCCGACATCAGACATTCCTTAGGCATATCTCGGTCACGGCAACAGAACCATTTGTTGGCTACTTGGGGCTTGACTCAAATTTAGCAGTGAGTTTAGCTAAGCAAATCCTCGTACTACCGGCCCTTTCAGCAACAGTTCGCAGAGTACGGACTGAGGTCTCACCCGAGGTAGTATGGGAGGGTGATGGAACTAGGTTTCCACACCCTTGGGATTTCTTGACAAAGTTTCTGAAGGTTTGCGATCCTATACTGCGTGTTGCGCTACCCCGTATAGCTTTCTATCCTTTGCAACCTGTGTGTGTCGTCGTGGTTAAAATATTATCCCGATCCTGATCGTTTACTGTGCTAATATATTAGTGCTTTACTTTGAGTGTGCGATTCCAACGCTCTTATTATGTATTTACTTTCAGATAAGTGTGCGTGACCCAAAACATATAAATGCATAAAGATAAACAACAGATAGAAATCCAGATCTACAAATAGAAGCACAATATCTCAAACCAACTGATCTTTATTAATGATTCCTTCAAAGTTTGATCCAGTACAGACTCAACCCTACCCTGCGCACTTAGCTGCAGGGGTCCGCACACTCAGCTACAGATCCATCTATATACTACTACAACCCAAGACTCAGACTTATAGACTCAACGTTATCAACACATACCTTTCTTATCATCCAAAACTTAGAACTGCCTCTACACTTAGAGCCTCGCTCTATTTATACAATCCCATGGTCTGCGGACCATGGATAGGCTGACACAACTTATATTAAATTACACTATTTTAGGGTGGACAACCCTAGAATCTCGCGCTCTGCATCTGCATTTCGTGGGGTCTTTACATTATATTGACCAAAAATCAGGCTTTAAGCCCCAAAAATTTGCTATGGGGGGATCCACTGCCCAATAGGAGGTGATGAATTTTCAATGGTCTAACAATTGATGCCTACAATTATTTGATACTATGATTGATTTTAGTATTGATATTGGCCTTACATTATGGAAGTTGGTCCAGTCTGAAAATATAATGAAAAGTGGCCTACAGGTTTGATGTTGTGAGTTAGGTGGATTTAGTATGAAAAATTATGAAATGTGGTCCACAGAGGTGTTGAGGGTCGGATCCTTCAGCGAGGGAGTTGTAACTTCCTTCTTGCAGTAGTTGGTAAATATGATCAGGGGTTTGGAGTTCCCTTCTGGTGGGTGCTGGTAAATGAGATCAGGGGGTTGAAACTCCCTTTCAATAGGTGTTGGAGAACAAGAAATGGTTGTAGCCTTCTACAGGTGGGTTTCTGCGTACTTGTATGAGTCTACACCAATACAAGATTGTAATATGTTTTCCTTTATAATAAAAGATGAAGCAGAGACGACAACGACGATGTTTCTCTCCTACATTGGGTTTCCACCTTAAAATCCCGGTGTCCTCATGTGTGGTTGTTTTTCTTATGTGTGACGGTTTATTATTTTTTCACTGCTCATTTTTACTATTTAATTAAAGGCTAATTAAGTAATGATACATTGGTTTAAGTATAATAAATGATGAAATATATGAAAATTTAGTTAACCGGGTATACGTTGGTTTCCTTCATCATAGTCACATACATACTTTGGTTTACTTAGTGACATTAGTGTACTGAGACCTGAATAAGAACTTGAAAGGCTTAAGTGAGTTTTAAAATACTAATTCACCCCCCCTCCCCTTTAGTATGTTTACCAACACCTCTTATATGTCAAAATTGTTCATATTAATGAAACATAAATTGTTCGTATTAATTTCGCAGAAAAATGTTCATATTAATATATATAATGTTTATATATTAATGTTTTCATAAATAAATAAATAAATAAATAAATAAATAAATAAATATATATATATATATATATTATATATATATATATATAATATATATATAACCCTTCTGTTGCATTAATATGAACAACAAGAACCATAACAAAGTGGTAACTAGAGCCTTGCAGAATACTCTAAATGTATTAAGGTTCTACATAAACGGAATGAACTGTAGCACTTATACATCACATTGTTTTGGAGTTAATAATGGTAAATAGGCACTTTTCAGAATGGCATATATTTGGAATACTCGTGACTGTACCTAAGTAACATTTGTTTCATCTAAACTGAATAGATATACAATGTACAAAAGCCTATCGGATAGAAAGGAGGGAGTTTTAATGAAGGGGGTTTTCACTGAGATTAGGCTTTATGCTATATCGGTTAGCTATAAGTAAGCCTATACGGTTGCTAGCTCTACCGTAGTTGGACCTTATGAGAGTACAATCACAAGCTGCCTATTGTAGCAGGGCACAGGATGTAGCGTGCCAACCAGTGGTGAAGCTTTTGAATCACCAATTCTCTAACTAAAGCTATTATATATAGTTTTAAGATTATCGCAGGTTCTGAAGTGAAGCCCTATTCATCTTTAGAAAGAGATGAGTTTTTATGCTTCTATTCACGGATAATGGAAAGCTCAAGTAGTCCTTGGAGAAATACTTTCACCTTCCTCCCTTGCCTATTATTATTTAACTAGGCCCTTATTACAAGAGTTGGGCATATATGTTATAAATGTGATTAGAGTGATAGATTCCATTCGAGAGATTCATAGAGAGATATTTTAATATGAGAAACCAACATGTAGGAAGTATTACATAATGGACCTCAATTTAAAAAAAGTAGAGCTATGAAGTTCATCTAAGCTTTGAACATGAAGACCACCAATATTAATAGGGCTAGAGAAAAGACACTTCATACTTTCTTGATATTTCACTAGTAGAAAATGGATAATTAGTTACTAAAAAAATGACCAAAAGTTGCATATAAATGATCATTTTTCAATCGATGACCAATAGTAGATGATTTACAATATCCTATAACGCGACCAACTTTTAGTAGTTTTTAGCTTAGTCATTAATTGGTTGCCTCAATTTTGTTGTCTAGTAGTATATTTAGTCATAAATTTGATTATTAATTTAGTCATCGATTTAGTCATTAATTGCCACAATTAATGACCAAATAGACAACCCTATATGATCGTCTGAGAAAACCAATTAATGACCAAAATGTTGGTCGTGTTATAAGATACTGTAAATTAGCTACTAATAGTCATATATTTGCAAATTTTAGTCATTGTTTGACACTGATTAATGACGAAAGAGATATGACTAAATTTTGGTCATGTTATAAGATATTATAAATTAGCTACTAATAGTCATATATATGAAAAATTTAGTTGTCATTTGTAATCACAAATTTATCATTTGTAGCAGTCATTTATCATTTTTTTGTAGTTTCTTATTCATTATATAAATGACTGATTTAGTAGTTTATATTCATTTAATTTACTTTTATTAATAATCATTATAAAACAACTAATTTAGTTATATATTCATTTTATTTGTGTTCATCATTAACTAATATAAACTACTAATTTATTAGTTTTAGATTTTTCTTATGTGTTCATTATTAATCAACATAAATTAATTGGTATGATTTTGTGACTAAATTAAAAAAAAATGTCACACAATGGTCGTGTTCATCTAATATGAAAACAAAAAATTACATATGTTAATTACAATACTAAATAATATCAATTGCAAACTATAAATAATTTCAACCACATAAATTATATTATATAAAATTTCAAGTATCACAATATGAGTTTCCAACTTAATATTGTTGGACTACAATTTATACATGAAATATTGTTTCATCACTTCAAAACATTGTCATTGTGTTGCCACGACAATGTAGGTGAATTCATCAACTCTAAAGACGATCATCAGTCTGTATATGTTTGTCTCATGTGGGATATTATCTTTAAGGGCTAGACCAATTCTCTTCTCTCCATTTTTGCATTTGTGACTCCAGTATTATTTTTCTCCTCCTTCTTCAATTCCTACTTCTTACATCAACACTGAGTTCCTCTTCTGAAAATAAAAGAGGATATAATGCAAATTATCAGACATGAAATACGATGAACACTGAAACATAAAATAGAGTAGACTATAAATAATTTATACGACATATACCTCAAAATCAGCAATGGCAATGTCATTATTCCCGAGAAAAGAAAGAAAATTGAACAAGTTTTCGTTAGTTAGGAGATAGTGGCCACTATGTGGCAAGATGACCTGTATAAACAAAGAAAATAAAATGTCACCATAGAAAAGAACACCTTAGGTCTTAGTTAACCTTCAGGAAAATCTTAGGCACAATCATGCTAACTAAGTGTTGAAACCCCAAAAATCGAGTCTACAACAAGGGGGATACACACCCGGTCCCGACCTTGAAAACAACTCCTTTTTTGTTTGGGATGGTGGGTCTGACTGGGGATAATGAGACTAGTTTCCCAATTTGTGTGTGTGTGTGATGAGAATTGATATTTCCTTTTCTGAAGATTTCTAAGTAAAATGCTTCTAATATAAGTCTATTTTAAAACATGCAATTGTATTCTAATGAACAAAAATATCTAATTCTAAAACTAACCCGAGATTTAACTTTTCAGTTATGCGATCTAAAATAGTTTCAAACAGCAGTTGGTAATAAAGATCATTCAATTGCTATGAGAAAAGAATTTGATAAAAATTAATTGTTTCGTATAAAAAGTTAGCCGAAACAATTGTGAGAAGCATATCACATAATAAGTCATTCATATATTAAGCATAAACATAATAGTCATCACCATACAAAAGTGCCAAATGATAACTCAAACATTCAAGCCTTCATATATAAATAACTGAACATAAATATTACTTTGACACATAAGTAGAAATCATTAAGAGATAAAAGTACCATTGATAACAAGTTCTACTCATTAGCTCCGACAATATAGATTTATCTCTTCCTAATTCAACATCTACTAAGAGTACAAAGTACATTTCAGTAGTAGACATTAAACATAGATATCAATAAATCTCATTCCATTCATTCATCAAAACCTCCTCTGAGGGTGCAGAAGTGCATGTTTTGAGGAAATGTTTTTGACAAATTTCAGGACCTCTCTCTAAATGCATGAGAGGGGTTAAAATACTACTACCTAAATACTAAAAATAGTTTATTACAAAAATAAAGGAGGAGGTCTAAATGACCATCTTCATCTAAGGAAAAAATAAATCAAAACTAAAACTAAAATTGAATCTGGAATTAACTATTTATGTATCTGTTCTTTGAGATCACAAGCATTCAACATCGCTTTAAGGAGTGTCAATTGGCCGATCTCCGATTTTAGTTGCCCTGCGAAAAGAGAATCGGCAAGTGCTGGCGCTATCTTCTCGGTAGAGTTTGTAAGGCATTTGAGAGTCATGCATTGACTGTGGCGTTTAACCAAGTACTTCCAGTAAGTATCCCAATTCAACTTGGTTAACTTCTTGATGAAATCTGCCCTTTCCACAACTTTTTGTCTCCAGCTTGTCTGTAGTTGCTGCGCCTTTGGGGGAAATTCCGAAGCGGCTTCCGATATGAGGTTTGCTCTATGCAGGTTTTCATTAACACAATTAATTTTATTGCTCATCTCACAATGGGAACTCCATTTTGATATTCTTTGGCATAATGCCTCTTGCTATTGCAAGAGTTGGTCATTTAAAGCATGGGCTTCTGAGACAAACTATATAAGCTTGGGATCATCTCTATGCATTTCTAGCATAGCCTACAACTAATTTTCTTTTTCGACCAAATTGTTCTGGTATCCCAGCTACATCTGTTGAAAATCTTGCTGTAATTTTTCTAACTTTTCCTCTGCTTTGCGGTTGGCACTGGCTTCCTGCAGTTGTTGCTGCAAAACATGTATTTGTTCCTCTCTATCATTCAGTAATTGTTGTACCTAGGACACTTTGTCAATGGTAGCAGAAGCATATGCTCCTGCAATCTGAGATAACTTAGTGAGGTTTTCAGTTGGGTCACTGGTAGGGTCTCGCCAAAGGATGCATAGCTGCTCTGCCTCAGGTGAGAGCACATTGTCTAGTTTCCTTTTCTTTCTTTGCCTTCTTACCACTGCCTTATGTTGTGGACTATAAAATACATCTAGAGGAGGAATCTCCTCTATCTTGAGCATGATTTTGGATGATGGGGTAATGGGAATAAGCTCCATTTATGGAGCATTGCTGACTGTTTCAATGATCATATCAGTCACTATCTGCACTGTACTCTTAGGTGTCTTTGTGTTCTACTCCTTGGTATTAATCAATTCATTGAATGTTTCCCAATATTTATCCATCTCAACTATCACTGGATTTGGTGGCTAGATGTTGGGAGGGGGAACTTTTACTTGTGGTGTAGTCAAGACCTATTGCTTTGGTTGCTCTTTAGACTGGGCAGTATCTCGAACTGAACCTTCACTCTTATTATGGTCTCTCTCCAACCGTTTAGAGTGTTCTGGTGATTCTTTCCCAGATTTAGAACTAGACTTGTCTGTATCAAAACTTCCACTTAAACTAATACTGGGAGTAGGCTCCCTTATTGGTTCCAAGTGTAGCTTATCCAAAGGGATGTTAGCTAGTCTCCTTTCTTTGTACAATTTGAATTCTTGGAATTCAGCCGGGGGAAATTGAATTTGAGCCATATGAAAAACTTCTTTCAGAGTGTTTTTCTGTTGGAAGACATCATCAAAAAGATCATCTTCTTTAGAAAATACTTTTATCTTGACAGCAGTAGTAAAATCCTTAATGACATCAAAACGGTCAAATTGTCTTCTTGGAAACTTGAAAGGTTGTAGACACAGCACATTGTCTACGTCTTTGAATGTATGCCCTAAATCAAACAGTGAAAAGGCCCCATAGGCCACAGGAAATTGCAGCTAAATGGCCTTCTTCTTGTCTTTCAGTTCTTTGCTCATAGCTTCCACCCCGCAGGTCTGGTAGGCCATTTCTCGAGCCAATAACTTATCAGGGACATATAAGGGTAGGAAATGAGGGGAATCAATGCTTTCGAATATTCTGACATAGGTGAAAAGCTCTTCTCCAAAGCATCTTGAGACAGGGAGAATGTCAACTTCCGCTTCGTGAGAAAATCTTGGGGCATCCTTACTGTACAAAATTTTGTGCAGAGGTAACATTACTCCATGACCAATTATGTAAAAATACGGGATAAACTTGGAATCCCACAATTCCTTATGATACATGTGAATGGGTAAGGGATTTTGAGCAGTCCACTTCCAACCCATTAAAGGAAATTTGGAAACATAACAGATTGCATCCATAACATAAGAAGCTAAATAGAAATGAATATAAATCCTCTGAGTGGTAGTTCTTTTGGAGCGATAGTTCCAAATAGATGTAGCTAAATTCTTAGACAATATCTGAGCCCAATCCATAATAGTGGCATTAGTGGCTGCATCTAATAGGGGTAGCCACTCAAATGAAAACTTTTTGATGTCAAGCCTTCCAAATAGTCTACATAGCATAGTAGTAGCAAAGCAATATGGGGAAGAGAGGGAACCAGTACTGTACATACCGTGTTTGTCCTTTTTCAATGGTTCTTCCCTCGCTGACTAGTTCTTGGTGCACTCCACCAAATATTTGTTTTCCCAGGTGAACTTCTCCACAAACTGTTTGTTGTAGGTTTCCTACGGCTCTCGTAGATGATACATAAGCCTCAAATCTTGTGGAGTGAATGACCCAATGAGGTCTTGGGTTCGAGTCTTGAATTGTCTGACTGATATATCAACAATGTCTAGTACCCACTTGACCATGTCTGTGTATGGAAGAATCTTGGGTATTGCCACTATTTGGTGCAAGAACGAACATGCAAGTTCTGTGATTGTTGCCTCAGATGACCCATGTGAGTCTGTTGTTGCTTTAACCTCCATAACTCTGGGATTTTCTTCTTCGAGCAGGTTGTACGTGCCTTCCCGAGTGGTTATGCCAACATCTTTGTTATAGGTGGTGTCTCTGTATAAGGGCGTCATCTCTTTGTCTTCAGTAACTAGAGTTTTTCCCTTCTTTCCCATTACATTCTACACACTGCTACATATATTATTCTGCTTGTCGCTCCTACAAAGTTACAAGTATAATGGTAAGAGATAAGGTGACGGGAAAGCTCTTAATTCTGAAATCATATCAAATATATCACCCTACATGAAACAACCTTTCGATCAGATCTAAATCATATCTCATAAATAACCATGAACCAACCATTAAATTGACATTAATGCCCATAATTTGGTATCAGATTACGAGAAAAACTTTATTGAACGACAAGCCTTGCACGTCTGCAATAAAGCGATTTTGCGATTTGCTTCGCAAAATTTCAGATCACAATATCATTTTGTTAACAATCATTTATCACCTGATGCGTCTGCGAGATGCAATTTACAATATGCCCTATGGCATATCGCCGAATCAGGATGTTTTACCTTAGGTGATACTTGCGGCGTATGAAATCTGCGATGTGCGATAAGTCTTTAAGGCATGTGATTTTGCATCGCGTTTTCGCAAATTCGAAGGCTTATTTATATGATGTCCTTCATTACCCTTTGCGATGCGATGTCGTATTGTTAAGAGAATGATTTTATTTGGAACTTATCATAAAACTTAAGTTTTTTGGGTTTTGTGGGTGTTTTCCTAAGTTTATGATATCATGTTTTATTCAAAGGGAAATATAAGTACTAGTTTTTATTTTTTAGAAGGGTCCCCATTTATTTAGCTTTATTATTAAAACTAAACAAAAAAGGGGGTTGTTTATGGCCACAACAATTGGCGATTCACTAGGAAGAACCAATTATCTTTGATTATTTTTTGAATTTTCTAAACTTCCAAAACAGAAAAGTTTTCTGGAAAATAAAACTTTATTACAGGAATATAAAGTGAATCATGCTTTCAAATGTTAATGGTAGTTTTTTTCTTTCATTCTAACTCTGATTATTTACTTCCCAAAGCTAGTCATTGTATTTACATCATCCTCTACTTCGTTTATAAATATAAAAACAAAGGCTTCTTTATAGATCAGTCCTGATGATGGATCCCTATTGGGATTTGAAACGTTGATGAAAAATGGTTTTTACTGTGGGTTCTCCGATTTCTATGTTACAATATGCTAATTTGTGGTAGGTAGGGCCTCTGCTGCTAGCAAGAATTCATAGCCTTGATATGGTTACCTATTACCTAGCAATGATCCTGTATCCTACTTGGAGAAATATACAATTTTCAAAGATAAATCTAGATCCACACTTATTGCTTTTGTTTTCTTTTAATTCTTAAATAACAATGTCTTGGTTTAGTAGCCAAATTATGACAGTGCCATTCACTTGATTTATAACTTTGTTGAACAAGCTGGCTTGTGATGAGACCCCTTGCCTTTTGATCACAACAATATTGAGTCATTACCCTATTTTGGTATGCAGTTTTGGCAATGTCAGCAAGTTATAATATCTATGATCATAATAAGTGGGATCGTGATGAGACCTCTTATTATTTAAGTCTATAGTGTATCATTAGATTATTCCTTGAAACTTGTCATTCCCTAGGTGGGCAGGAAGTCATTGGTTCCTTAAGAATAGCTATGGACGACAATTATAGATTTTTTGGAAACAACTTTTCTACAGAGAATCTTTGTTTTGTTATTGATGCTTTTCATTGACTGATACAAAACAAATTCCCAATAAAGGTTGTTTTTCATCAAAATTTGTAAGGTTGAAACTAGTAGCATTTTCAGGCTTGTAGCTTTTGACTATATTTTTCAATAATAATGATCGTTTTTCCAAATCAGTTCTATTTATACAAGTGAAAAAGTAAAATCTAAAAGAAACGCTAATATTTTTCGTGAATTCCCAAAGTTTAACCATTTACAACCTATTTTATTATCAAAATAAATCTATAAATGATAATTTACGAAAATAGAAGAGGTCATCTTCTATGGAAAGTATTTTTTAAGGATTTTCACATTAATAGGTAAATATTCTCTTTTCTCTGCTAAATCTTGTAGCATGAAAGTGGAGGGACCTATGATTTCTACAATTTAGAATGGGCCAAGCCACATTCGTTGGAATTTCGAATGTTTGCCTTTTTCTTCGTGAGCCTTATCCCATTTCAAAATTAAATCTCCAATTTAAAAATCCTTCCTAGATACCATGTTTGAATCAAAGGAATCCTTTACTAATTCTTGATGATGGGCATGTGTGATTTTAGCCCGTTCTCTTTTCTCTTCTAGCTTAAGGATTTGCAATTGTCTTAGTTGTAAAGATGGAGTTAGTGTTTCGTCAATAAATTGAACTAAGGCCAAAGAAGGAATTGCTAGATGAGTTGGGAGAAGGAATGGAGGAGTATGATATTTTGACCTACCTCCATTTAAAGCAATATCATTTGGATCAACTTTATTTTCCATATTAGTTGGAGGTCTTCCCATTTCATGAGAAGATTGTGAGATTACAGTGGCTGGAAGAGGTGCAATGGGAATTGCATGTAGCTCTTTCAAAAGTAACTTCTGTTGATGTTTCAATTTGCTCAATCCATGAAAGGTAATGTTAGCCCTAGTCTTCTTCGTGTCTTCAATGTGTTATACTCCATCTCATCAAAAACAATCAGTGTTCTAGATGGAGTTGAGGGATCAGATTGGACT
The DNA here is from genome assembly GCA_000404065.3 of Pinus taeda. Lineage (NCBI taxonomy): Eukaryota > Viridiplantae > Streptophyta > Pinopsida > Pinales > Pinaceae > Pinus > Pinus taeda. The sequence continues at coordinate 32,182 of APFE030981593.1, forward strand.
GGGCTTGTTTGAGTCGCTTTTGGTGATGATTTCTTACCTGCAACTTTATCTTTAGATGTCGAGCTTGCGCTCTTATGTTTAGGACTAGGTTGTGGAGGATTGAGTTGATTTCTACTTCTGATGCTAACCGATGATGCCTCTTGATCCACTTCGTCTGGAAGAATGAAGTCCCACATTCCCTGTACTTCTACAACTTCATCTTCATCAATAGGTTCATCATTGGAAACTTCTTCTTCTTCTTCAGAGTCTGCATTTGTTATAGCATTGGGCGGCTTTGAATCAGTTGAAGGGTTTTTTCTATAAGGCTTGTAGGGATTTTTAGAAGAAGTCTCTGCCACTTGTCTCTTGATGTCAACCATTTCATTAGACATGGTTTTCAAGACTTTCTGTAATCCTTCTAAATAAAATGGGTCTTTTAATTGTTTTTTCTTAGGATCATCTCTAAACGTAACCTTCTTAGATTCTATTTCATCGACAATGTTTTTCTTTTCTAAAGCTAAGATACGTTTCTCTACCGCTATCACTTCCTTCATGTTTTCAGCCAATGTTGCCTTGGAAGCCCTGTCAACAAAGATAGCTATGTTCAATGGTAAAGAAGATATGCACCATTCACTTCGAACTTCTTCGCTAGCCTTGGAAGCGGTCGAGATTTTATTCAAAAGCTTGTTGAAATGCTAGTTAAAATCTTTGATAGGCTCTCTTGATTCAGTCTTTAGATTCGATAGATCATTCATCAATGTTGCTGTAGATCTATCATCGCTGAACTTAGTTAAGAATTTCTCTTCGAAAATGTCCCAACTAGTGATGGATCCCAATGGTAATGAAAAATACCAGGATCCAGTTGCTCCTTGTAAAGTGTAAGGAAAGAGCCGAACAACAAACTCTTCATTAGTAACACCATTTAAATTTATTGACAACATAAAGTTGTTTATGTGTTCTTCTGCTAGCATGCTTGCTTCAGGATTAAACTTGGGCAGCCATTTTTCAGGATGGGTCGGCATTTGACTCAAGGGTGTAGGCATTGAGACTGCCCTTGGATTATTCCATGTGTTTTGGGCCATCGTTGAACTACTAACAGAGGAAAGCACAGACGGAGTTCCTTGTGGAAGGGATGAGGATGTTAAAGTTCTAGTACTCTCATGGACAACAATTTGAAGTGGAGGAGTGGATGGTTGAATTTGCAATGGGGAAGTTGGAATGGATCTTGATGATGAAAGAGCCTCACTTTCAGACCCTTGAGGAGACTTCCTTGCTCTTTTCCTTTTAGGTAAGTTAATTCAGTTGGTTCTATATCAAACTTTTCACTCTGCAATATGGTTAAAGGATGAGAAGGACTGTATTGTGAAGTAACACTACCTTGAGATATTTCAGACTTTTGTGGTGATATGGAAAATCCTTGAATTTTATGAATCAAAGACTTAACTTCAGGAGGTTCGATAGTAGATTTCTCTGAATGTTTGGGTTTGTGACAGTGGTAGTTGTTCTCTCAACTTCTTGCTTAGGATTTAAAGATTTGGAATGCGATGGAGAAGTCGAGGGAGATGTTGAGGGAAAATTATTGTTAGAATGGTATTTAGATTTGGATTTCCTAGCCATTCATAGCTCGGGGGCTTCCTTCTAGCACCAAATATGTTGAAGCCCCGAAAATCGGGTCTATAACAAGGGGGATAGCCACCTGGTCCGGACCTTGAAAGCAACTCCTTTTCCGTGTGGGATGGTGGGTCCGACCGAGGATAATGGGACTAGTTTCCCAATTTGTGTGTGTGTGATGAGAATTGATATTTCCTTTCTAAAGATTTCTAAGTAAAATTCTTCTAATCTAAGTCTAATTTAAAACATGCAATTGTATTCTAATGAATACAAATATCTAATTCTAAAACTAACCCGGGATTAACTTTTCAGTTATGCAATCTAAAATAGTTCTAACAGTAATTGGTAATAAAGATCATTCAATTTCTATGAGAAAAAAATTCGATAAAAATGAATTGTTTCATATAAAAAGTTAGCCGAAACAATTGTGAGAAGCATATCGCATAATATGTCATTCATATATTAAGCATAAATAGAATAGTCATCACTGTACAAAAGTGCCAAATGATAACTCAAACATTCAAGCCTTCATATATAAATAATTGAACATAAAATATTACTTTGACACATAAGCAGAAATCATTAAGAGATAAAAGTACCATTGATAACAAGTTCTACTCATGAGCTTCGATAATATAGATTTATCTCTTCCTAATTCAACATCTACTAAGTGTACAAAAGTTCATTTGAATAGTAGACATTAAACACAGATATCAATAAATCTCGTTCCACTCATTCATCAAAACTTCCTCCGAGGGTGCACAAGTGCATGTTCTGAGGAAACGTTTTTGACAAATTTTAGGACCTCTCTATAAATGCATGAGAGGGGTTAAAATACTACTACCTAAATACTAAAAATAGCTTGTTACAAAAATATATGAGGAGGTTTAAATGATTGTCCTCATCTAAGGAAAAAATAAATCGAAACTAAAACTAAAACTGAATGTGGAATTAACTATCTATGTATCTATTCTTTGAGATCTCAAGCATTCAGCATCGGCTTGAAGAGCGTTGATTGGCCGACCTCCGATTTTAGTTGCCCTGCGAAAACAAATCGGAAAGTGTTGGCGCTATCTTCTTGGTAGAGTTTGTAAGGCATTTGAGAGTCATGCATTGATTGTGGGGTTTAACCAAGTATTACCAATAAGTATCTCGATTCAACTTGGTTGAGTTCTTGATGGACTCTACCCTTTCTGTAGCTTTTTGTATCTAGCTTGTCTGCAGTTGTTGTCCCTTTGGGAGAAATCTTGGAGCCGTCTCTGATATGAGGTTTTCTCTATGCAGGTTTTCATTGACATAGTCAATGATGTTATTTATCGTTGTAGCCACTTCTTCTGCTGCCTATTTTGCCTTTATAATCTATGTGTCCCACTTATGAAACAACATTTCTTTGTGGGCTTCATTGATTCTGAGCACGCCTGCTTTCTTTCATTCTTCCAATTCTTGCCAAGTTAAATAACCAGAAATTCTTTTGTCAATTAAATCATAATCATGTCACAAGTCCACGACTTGATTGGTAATTTTATTTCTCATCTCGCAATGGGAACTCCATTGTGATATTCTTTGGCATAATGCCTCTTGCTGTTGCAAGAGTTGGTCATTTAAAGCAAGGGCTTCTGAGACAAACTCTGTAAGCTTGGGATCATCTCTATGCATTTCTAGTATAACTTGCAACTGATTTTCTTTCTTGGTCAAATTTTTCTGGTATCCCAACTGCATCTGTTGAAAATCTTGCTGTAATTTTCCTAATTTTTCCTTTGCTTCACGGTTGGCATTGGCTTGCTGTAGCTGTTGCTGTAAAACTTGTATTTGTTCCTCTCTATCCTTTAGTAATTGTTGTATCTCGGACGCTTTGTTAATGGTAGCAAAATCATATGCTGCTGTGATCTGAGATAACTTAGTTAGGTTTTCAGTAGGGTCAGTGGTAGGGTCTCGCCAAAGGATGTCTAGTTGCTCTACCTTAGGTGAGAGCACGCTGTCTAGTTTCCTTTTCTTTCTTTGCCTTTTTACCATTGCCTTATGTTGCAGACTATAAAATAAATCTAGAGGAGGAATCTCCTCTATCTTGAGCATGATTTCGGATGATGGGATAATGGGAATACGTTCCATTTCTGGAGCGTTGCTCACTGTTCCAATGACCATATCATTCACTCTCTGCACTGCACTCTCAGGTGTCTTTGTGTTCTGCTTCTCACTATTAATCAATTCATTGAATGTTTCCCATTCTTTACCCAGCTCAGTTCTCACTAGCTTTGGTGGCTGGATGGTGGGAGGGGGAACTTTTACTTGTGGTGTAGTCAAGACCTATTGCTTTGGTTGCTCTTTAGACTGGGCAGTATCTCGAACTGAACCTTCACTCTTATTATGGTCTCTCTCCAACCGTTTAGAGTGTTCTGGTGATTCTTTCCCAGATTTAGAACTAGACTTGTCTGTATCAAAACTTCCACTTAAACTAATACTGGGAGTAGGCTCCCTTATTGGTTCCAAGTGTAGCTTATCCAAAGGGATGTTAGCTAGTCTCCTTTTTCTATACAATTTGAATTCTTGGAATTCAGCTGGGGGAAATTGAATTTTAGCCATATGCAAAACTTGTTTTAGAGTGTTTTTCTGTTGGAAGACATCATCAAAAAGATCATCTTCATTAGAAAATACTTTTATCTTGACAACAGTAGTAAAATTCTTAATGAAATCAAAAGGGTAAAATTGCCTTTGGAAACTTGAACAATTGTAGACACATCACATTGTCTACTTCTTTGAATGCATGACCTAAATCAAATAGTGCAAAGGCCCCACAGGCCATAGGAAATTGCAGCCAAAGGGCCTTGTTCTTGTCTTTCAGTTCTTTGCTCATACCTCCCACCCCGCAGCTTTGGTAGGAAATTTCTCGAGCCAATAACTTATCAGGGACATATAAGGGTAGGACATGAGGGGAAGTAATTCTTCAAAATACTTCGACATAGGTGAAAATCTCTTCTCCAAAACATCTTGCAACAGGGAGAATGTCAACTTTCGCTTCGGGGGAAAATCTTGGGGCATCCCTACTATACAACATTCTATATAGAGGTAACATGAATCCATGACAAATTCTGTAAAAATACAGGATAAACTTGGAATCCCACAATTCCTTATGATACATGTGAATGGGAAAGGGATTCTGAGTAGTCCTCTTCCAACCCATTAAAGGAAATTTGGAAACATAACAGATTGCATCCATAACATAAGCAACTAAATAGAAAGGAGGATAAATCCTCTGAGTGGTAGTTCTTTTGGAGCGATAGTTCCAAATAGCTATAGCTAAATTACCAGACAATATTTGAGCCCAATCCATAAGAGTAGCATTAGTGGCTGCATCTAATAGGGGTAGCCACTCAGATGAAAACTTGTTGGCGTCGGGCCTTCCAAATAGTCTACATAGCATAAGAGAAGAAAACCAATATGGGGAAGAGAGGGAACCAGTACTGTACATACCATGTTTGTCCTTTTTCAATGTTTTTTCCCTCGCTGACCAGTTCTTGGTGCACTCTGCCAAATCTTCGTTTTCCCTGGCGAACTTCTCCACGAACTATTTTTTGTAGGTTGCCTATGACTCTGGTAGATGATACATAAGCCTCAAATCTTCTGGAGTGAATGACCCAATGAGGTCTTGGGTTCGAGTCTTGAATTGTCTCTATGATATATTAGCATTGTCTACTACCCACTTGATCATGTCTGTGTATGGAAGAACCTTGGGTCTTGCCATTATTCGGTTCAAGAATGAACATGAAAGTTCTGTGATTGATGCCTCAAATGACCTGCGTGAGTCTGCTGTTGTTTTAACCTCCATAACTCTGGGATTTTCTTCTTTGAGCAAGCTGTAAATGCCTTCCCAAGTGGTTATGCCGACATCTCTATTACAGGTGGTGTCTGTGTATAAGGACGTCATCTCTTTGTCTTCAGTAACCGGATCTTTTCCCTTCTTTCCCATTATGTTCTACACAATGCTATGTATATTATTCTACTTGCCACTCCTGCAAATTTACAAGTATAATGGTAAGAGATAAGGTGACGGGAAATCTCTTAATTCCGAAATCATATCAAATATATCATCCTACATGAAACAACCTTTCGAACAGAACTAAATCATATCTCATAAATGACCATCAAGTAACCATTAAATTGACGTTAATGGCCATAACTTGGTATCAGATTACAAGAAAAAATTTATTGAACGATGAGCCCTGCAGATCTTTGATAAAGCGATTTTTCAATTTGCTTCACAATATCGCAGAACACAATATTGCAAATCCATTTCGTTAAAAATCATTTATTACATTATGTGTCTGTCAGATGTGATTTGCGAGATGCCCTATCGCAAATCACCGGATCGATATTTTTTACTTTAGGTGATACTTGCGGCGTATGAAATCCGCGATGTGCAATGAGTCTTTAAAGCATGCGATCTCGCATCGCATTTTCGAAATTTTGAAAGATTATTTATATGATGTCCATCATTACCCTTTGCAATGCGATGTATTATTGTTAAGAGAATGATTTTATTCGGAACTTATCATAGAACTTAAGATTTTTGGGTTTTGTGGGTGTTTTCCTAAGTTTGTGATAGCATGTTTTATTCAAAGGGAAATATAAGTACTAGTTTTTAATTTTTAGAAGTGTCCCCATTTATTTAGCTTTATTACTAGAACTAATTAAAAGGGGGGTTGTTGTTGGCCACAACAGTAAGTTACATTCCAGAAAGCTCAAGTTGTAAATAACTTGTGAAAGTAAAAGGAAAGAAAAAAACAAAATATAATAAATAATGTATGATAATTGGCTAGAAAATTGCATCATAGAAGAAAAATAAAATCCTATGGTTACCCATACATGTGGGTGGGTAGCCTACCCCAATATGCCATGATGCTTAGGGTCCAGAGGAAGTAAACCTACTACTAGCATAATGATTGACTGGTCTTGCCTTCAAAAAACTACCATGACTTCCCTTACACATCATAATATTCAAATATTTAGAAAACAACACAAGAACCAAGGATATAAAATTGTGTTTGATAATGATGATGCATTCAAAGCATTGTAAGGTTAATAAATTAGCTTTGTGTAAATCTAATAAATATGGTAATCTAAAAAGTTTCATTGTGTTTTTTTTATCACAAATCTAAAAATGTGAAACAAAGATCTCTGTAATTATTAGATGAAGATATATGTAACCCTTTATGCTACCATAGTTTCCATTATTAGAAAGCTTATAGGCAACATAAAGACTTCTATTTCATATCACAACATACGCAAAAAACCTACAACTAACAATTTAAAGTCCTCCAAATAACAATTATGTAAAGGAGTTTTCGACTAAGACGATCCACTCATATTATCACTAGTAACTACTGTAAAAAAAGAAGAAGGGCACCCAGAGAAACGGACTCACTCTCCTTTAATTTCTTAAAATGGGATAAAATATAGAAGGCCTCTAATCATACTCTGAGCTCACTAGGATTCCAAAAGACACCTTTAACTATAATGGAACATTCCCAAATCAATGAAAGTACATGTAAATTAATGAACTTGTAAATTTTAGAGTTAACATCTTGTAATTGTTGGTCATGTTAATGGCTTAAGTTATGGATGGTTGAGCTAGTCATAAGGTTATCATATTTAAAAATTTATATCATATGAAGTGCTTACTTCACCAACTATCATCCCTGATAGTTATACTCCTCACTACCAAGTAGAATATAGGTTGAAGGTATAAACTGAGTGTCACTACTTATGTATAATTTATCTAATATGAACACCATTGATCTAGTGCAATCTTGCTCCTTCTTAAGGTCAAGAGGCACCTTACCATGGGGAATAGATAAGATAATATAATTTCATTTGTTGGACATTATTCAACTTTTCCTATCATGACCCTCTGGGGAGACAATATAGTGGGCTTGATGAATAGGACGTCTCGAAATAAATTTGTGTAGGTAAATACTCACTATAGATAGTTTTTTTTGTAGTTGCATTAATCCTTACAGATTGATTTATCCTCCCTCTAGGACATAATTATTCTCTCATTTGAGTGGCTTTAGCAGCGTTTTTGTTAACAACATAGGTTTTGAAGACTACACAGTTATAAGTTAAACCAAGTTACTAAAAAATCAATATGAATGATAAAGATTTTCCTATAATAAGATGATTGATCTAGTGCTGTCCCACTCCTTCTCAAGGTCAAGAGGAACCTTACTATGGGGAATAGATAAGATAATATAATTTTGTTTGTTGGACATTATT
>APFE030981607.1:0-141769 GCA_000404065.3 Pinus taeda
ACCTTCCACTTCAAAACCTCCTCTCCACATGGTAAAGCATTTCACTCGACATATATATTTTCGACTTCATGCTTTAGAGGGAAACTATTATAGATCCATTTGGGCACATCACTCTCATCTTATATATTATTGCTTTAGATCCCATCAAACCCTAATTTAGTTATTACATGCCCTAAAGAAGTCAACCATCAAAATGCTTAGCTTCCCAAGAAGTTCTATGACTGAAATCATCCAAAAATTATTTCTAAGAGGATCAACGCAGGTAGATACACTACCAAGGTGCACTGCAGTGCAGCCTAGTACACTACTAGGGTGCACTGCAATGTAGCCCAGTACACTACTAGGGTACGCTGGGCAAATTTGAGCAAAATCTACATTGGGGTTTGGAATATTCTTATCCATAGGATGCCTCTAGAAGTTTCCTAAGGCTATCCACTCCTTTGGGCTCAAACTTGGATGAGGGAGGGAGTTAAGGAAAATCAATCCCTTTATCCCTTCCTCCATGGAACTAGATCCTAAGTTTGAGAGGGCATTCATTATCACCATTTATGGCATAACTTCCTTCATTCACCTATAAAAAGACCACTCATCTAAGTGATTAGGGGCTGGAAATCATTGAATTATATGGAGATGCTATTAGTATGAGACCTGAGTTGTTTTCAAGTATTGTAATGATGTCAAAATGTCTTGCTTGTTATGAGGAGAGGATGGGATTGAACAGGAGGAGTGATTATGAATCAAGCAAATTGGGTTGTAACTCTTAGTTTTACTAATAAAGTGTTCAAATATTTTTCCATATGTTTGTATTGTTCATTGATGCTTTCATATGTGTATTATGAACTTGATTCCATTCTATGTTTAATCAATAGAGCATTATCATATGCTTTGATCGATTTTTGTCTTATGTCTGTGTGCAAGTACTTTTCAAGCGGATTAAGTACAGAAAGGAGCGATAGAATTGGTCAAGGAATATAAGGAGTAAGTGGAAGCTACAGGTAGGCTTCTTTACTATCTTATTTAATCTATTGGTTATAGAAGAGAATGCTTTGCACCGTTGTTCAGAAAAGGTAGAGAATGCTTTGAACTGTTGTTCAGAAAAGGTAGAGAATGCTTTGCACTGTTGTTCTAGACTTAGCTACTAGTCTAGGGGTTTAAGCATTTATCCATAGACACTAAAACTTCCCAAAACACTGCCACACGTGCTCCATGTCAACCTCCTGAAAAACTGACAGGTGTCTTCCCTCCAACATGAGTTTAATAGTGTGGGCATGGCCTCTGCAACACTTGCCCAACGGGACAATGTTTTGGGTATATCTCCCAAACAATAATACCTGTATAAAAATTGAATGAGGTTGTTGTATATGATACTTTTTTTAAGATAAACCTCTCTTAGTTTCTCCAAATTCTTCCACATATTCTTATAAACTTCTCTATAAAATAATGACTTAAAATATTAAAGTTACGAATTGCACAAAATGAGCTTTGAATATGCATTCAGAACTCTAGATCTGTTACACCTATGAAGAAAATGGAGGAGGTTATTGTTAATTGTTCTATTATTGAGGAAAACTCTTTCAGTTTTTTAAAATTTGGCTCCATGCGTTTGGAAACATTGTTTCAAAATGATGGCCAAAACAAGGTAATTTGTGCAAAACTGTGTAGCAAATCCAAGTAGTCCTCCATGCTCTATATGGTTGCACACCTACTTTGGAAAAATGGATCAAATGGGTAGGATTTAAATGTCTATTTTATTGTGTATAATCCTTTAAGTTCTCCTTTCCCTATTTGCAGTCTTCCAAAATGGTTGATCCTAGTTTGCGCAACAACCTTATTCCACGTGGATTGAAATATGAATTATGAGGATGCATTATGAATTTGGGGGGGGGGGGGGGGGGGTATAATGGAATGATGATGATGTGTGAATTGAGGGATGAAATGATGCTAAATGGTGCATGGAAGGAGTACATAAAAGCAAATAATAAATCATGAATGATGGACGTGGGAATGGTAACATGGGGATATAATAGACACCACTAACAAACCTATAAAAGTTTAACAAATGAAACTTGACTACTATGGTTTTAACTTGTGATAAATGGAAACCCCATGTAATGACCCCAAAGACTATGAAAATAATGATCATAGGCTAAATTGACATACAAACCCCCAAAATTCCGACTCAAAAATCATAATGAAAGCTTTCAAACTCAAACACCCCTTCCCATTAATGATAAAGACCTTGATGACCAAATGAAAAACCACTTTCATAATGACTTCCCAGACAGTGGTTATTCAAACTCATAAGAGTGAAAAAATTTGTGAGTTTGACCCTTTGTATGATAGAAAAACTATGAATCTTTGAAGACCATCGATTAATAAACTAACCGACTCTAACAGAACCAATGGAGAATTCCAGTTGGAGCCTCAGTGTATATTGTAGAAAAAGGTGCACATGCTCCATAACTGATCCTTTGAACAAATTAAAGTGCAATGGAAGCACTTTGGGCCCAATGAAGCTACATGGGAGATGGAAGTTCAAATGCAGGCTATGTATCCTTCCTTATTTGTCGGTTGAGGAAAAGCATTTTTGTTATGGTGTTTTGGTATATGCCTTGATATATGTTTTGTTATATGTTTTGTGATGTTTTGGTATATGTACATATGTATATGGATGTAAATACCGCCATGAGCTATGTTATAAATCCCCAATAAGCGGTATGGGTTTCATCTCATTATGATGTCATGTTGTTATGTTTTGATGTTGGTTTGCTTCTTAGCAGGTTGATCATTGTAAATATTGCATTTAGCTAAGTTATAAATCTCCGAAGCTCATTATGCTTATTGCGATGATTGGTCTAGATACATTGCTCCTTTGTGATGTTGTCAGACCAATCGTCGCAATAAGAATCCAGAAGACTTGCGTTGAGCCATAAAATTTGACCGTCTCAGGAAATAGGTTTACACCTGCGATGACGTTGCAACAATACAGTTCATTACAGGGAACCATCACAAATTTTAAGGGTTTACTAGCGACGATGCAGAAACTTAGGCAAACAGGGTCAATCTTCAACATTAGGGAGCACTTGCTTAATCTTCTTACATGAGTGGGAAGATATGGACATGTTTATCTTGATGTATGACACAGCGGAGGGACTGAGATGAGGTCAATGAAAAATTACTATGTAACAGACCCGATGAAGCTACATGGGACATGGTAGATCAGATACGGGCTATGTATCCTTCCTTATTTTTCGGTTGAGGAAAAGCATTTCTGTTATGGTGTTTTGGTATATGCCTTGATATATGTTTTTTTATATGTTTGGTGATGTTTTGGTATATGTACATGTGTATGGATGTAAATACCACCATGAGCTATGTTATAAAGCCCCAATAAGCGGTATGGGTTTCATCTCATTATGATGTTATGTTTTTATGCTTTGATGTTGGTTTGCTTCTTAGCAGGTTGATCATTGTAAATATTGCATCGAGCTAAGTTATAAAGCTCCACAGACAATATATTTGTCTTATAACAATTTTGTGGTTATAAGTGTTGTTGAACATCGAGGATGGTGTTCCCCCAAGGGGGAGGGTTCTGTAATAAAGCTGGTGAAAATTCCATGTAACAAAAGTTAATGAAGGAAAAATAATAACCACAGTTGATGGGACACTTATTCCAAGCTTAATGTTGGGAAAATCCTAGTGATGGGGATTGTTAGGATATTCCGACACATAGGAAATAGTTAAGTATAACTTGGTTTAGTGTAGAGTTAGGTAAAGTGTGTTTCTTTACTATGTACTTTTGTAGCTTACAATCCGACTGTCACGATATGTAGTGATTCGATGGTTCATTCTCTCCTCAGTATTACCGACACTTGCTCCGTGGCTTAGCACCTGATTGGTCCATGATCTCTATTTAAAGAGCATGGAGGGTCATTTGTAGGGTAACCATTCGTGAGTGAAGCTTATGTAAATTTTCATTCTTTTATTAATAAATTGCCTGAAGTGGCCGCGTTGGCTCAGGCCGTGGACTGTTTCCCTCTTTAAGGGTTTTAACCATGTCAACAATACTGGTGTATTGATCTGTGATCTATTTGTGAGCAGTGTCCTTTGGTTTTCTATTTGAGGAACTTACCCTGTAAATTCCTACATGGTATCAAAGCTATTTGAGGTCCGCATCTGTTGGTGATACAAATCTAAAGTTGGTAGAACTGCATCTGACTGTCGTTTCCTAGATCTACTGTTACTGACTACTTTCAGGCCAAGAGGACTGCTCTATTATGTTAGGAGCATCTGTTCCAGTGAGGAACCCCTTTCGTTTGACGAGAAAAGGTTTTCGGTAACCCTAGCTACGTCATTTTTAAGATCTGGAGGTATACAGTGTTTATTTGCAGTTTTTAGTTATTTTCTCTCTGTTTATTTTAGTTTATTTAGCTCTTTGTTTTTTTTATTACCAGATCTACACCTTTCATTTCTACATATGCTCTTTTCCCCGCAACTCTGTGCGATCTGGGCAAATCAGAAACAAAAAGGAAGGATTTTTCTCATGCGTATGCTCTCTTCCGCCACGCACTAGTGTGATCTCGGAAAATCAGAAACATTGAGGAAAATATTTAGTTTTCGGCTAAAGCTAACTTCAGGCTATAAGGTTTGTTTTTTTTTGTATGTCCGTGTTGGGTTTTGTGTTATTCGTTTTGTAGGCAAGAAAGAGCTTTCTCAAGTAAGTAGTAATGAAGAAGCATAACATCCATTTGGAGCACTCAACAACTTCAACTTCATCTTTAGGAATAACACTTTCTGCATGTGGTTGTCAAGCATCTCGGTCTGGATATGCACTAAATGTATCTTCCTCTTCTCATTCTCATGAGTGGCTCATTGATTCTGGAGATTCTTATCACATGGCCAAAAACAAAGCCATGTTTTCTTATTTAAATGATTGTAACACCAAAAATATATATGTTGGTGATGATAGATCTCTTAGCGTTGTAGGGACGAGAACTGTTCATATAGACAATGGTCAATTCAATGATGTATTATGTGTTCCAACCTTATCCTGCAACATTCTATCTGTATACCAGATAACTCATTCAACTGAAGGTAAAGTCAATGAATTTTTACCTCACGATGTTGTAATTGAGGACCTAAGAGATCCTAGACAGATTTTAGCTATTGGCATTGCTGATGGTTCTACAAGGTTGTATAAGTTTAACAACTTTGGGTCATCAAATATTCCCTCAGTATTTTTTTCTCATAATAATGAAGTGACAAAAATTTGGCATGAGTGTTTTGGTCACTTAAACTATCGCTCCCTTCAGAATCTATGTAAAGAAAATATGGTGACAGGTCTTCCAATGGTATCTTGCAGAGATGGTGTTTGTTCCAAATGTGTACTCAGAAAACATCATCGAGACAGTTTTGAAAAATGTGCCTCTTGGCATGCCTCAACCCCTTTACAGCTTGTGCATAGTGATTTATGTGGTCCACTTCCAATTGTTTCCTTCTCTCGCTACAAGTATTTCTTAACTTTCATTAATGATTTCTCCAGACGCACTTGGGTATACTTCTTAAAACTCAAGAGTGAAGTATTTAACAAGTTCTTGGCCTTTAAGGACTTTGTTGAAAAACAATCTGGACATCAAATTCTTAAGCTAAGATCTGATAATGGCGGAGAATATGTTAACAACAAATTCATCAACTTTTGCACTGAGAATGGAATTCAAATGCAATATACTGTTCCATATACTCCACAACAAAATGCTGTAGATGAAAGGAAGAATCACACCTTAAAGGAAGTGGCTATTGTATGCTTCAATCTAAAGGACTTAGTCTTAATTTTTGGGCAAAAGCAATTAACTGGGAAAATTACATAATAAATCGCACTCCTACTAAGGTTTTAAAGAATATAACTCTAGAAGAATCATGGAGCTCAATTAAACCAGATGTAAGTCACTTTTGTGTTTTTAGAAGTGAAGCATGGACCCAAATTCTAGATGAGAAACATAAAGCTTTAGAACCTAAGAGTGAAAAATGTATTTTTGTTGGATATTCTGAAGATGTCAAAGGATACAGATTTATTCCACTTAAGTCCAAAAATGTTATCATTAGAAGAGATGTAAATTTTGCTGAAAATATATCGGCATATGAGCCTAGTTTGGTGGATGTGCCACCTCTCTCTATCCCTTCTACTTCTAAAAATATTTCGTCTTCAAATGATGACAGCGAGGATGAAAAACCCCCCCCCCCCACCTTCTTAGGATCCTCCTTCATCTCCTCAGATTCAAAATGGGTATGTGCTACTCGGGATGCAGCAGGTGCTCTTGCCGGTGATCCTACAAATCAGCGACGTACATGTTCTCAGTTCGATTGAGCCTCTTCTTTACTAGCTCAAGCATCAGCTAATTATGATCCTAACACCTTTGCAAAAGCTTCAGGCCATCTAGATAGGGATGTAGCTATGAATGAAGAATATCGTTCATTATTGGCAAATGATACATGGGATCTTGTTCCCCTTCCAAAGGGACGAAAACTAGCTAGATGCAAATGGGTTTACAGAACCAAGTATGGACCAGATGGAAAAGTTGATAAACATAAAGCTCATCTTGTTGCTAAGGGTTTTTCACAAGTTGAAGGCATTGACTATACAAAAACCTTCTCCCCTATTGCCAAAATTAACTCTATCCACCTTGTTCTTTCCCTTGCTACCTCTTTCAAATGGGAAGTCCACCAGATGGATGTTAAATCTGCCTTCTTGCATGAAGAAATCTATATGGAACAACCTACTAGATTTATACAAACAGACTGTAGCCTTGTATGTCTACTTAAGAAATCCCTTTATGGTCTCAAGCAAGCCCCTCGAGCTTGGTATGCCAAAATGGATAGCTTTCTTTTAGAAACTAGATTTTCTAGGTGTCATTTTGACAATACTATGTACACCAAGAAAGTGGGCAAGTATCTTATCATTCTTGTTCTTTATGTTGATGATCTTATCCTTACTGGTAGTGATCCCAACATTATAAACCATGTGAAGGCTAGCCTTAAAAAGAAGTTTAAAATGATAGACTTAGGACACTTGCATTATTTTCTTGGTCTTCAAGTCTTGCAATCCAAGGAAGTTATTTCCCTTTCCCAGTCCAAGTATGCGTGTGATCTTCTATGCCATTTTAACATGGAAGACTATAAGCTAGCCCCTTCTCCATTTCAGTCTGGAGCCAAAATTTCAGTCACTTGTACTTCCCCTGAGGTTGATGCTACCTTATACCATCAACTTGTAGGAAAACTTTTGTATCTCACCCATACTCATCCTAACCTTTCCTTTTTTGTTGGCCTTATTGCTTGGTTTATGCAAAACCCACATGAAAGTCATTGGAAAGTAGCTAAAAGAATGCTTCGTTATGTTTGAGGTATAGTTCAGTTTGGGATTCATTAAAGTGCAGAGGCATCTCCTCTATTGGCTGGTTTCACTGATTCTGATTGGGCCGGTGACCCTGATGATCAGAAGTCTACTACAGTTTATGTGTTCACTTTTGGTTCAGAACCTATTACATGGGCTTGCAAGAAACAAAGTGCCATTTCTCTTTCTTCAGCAGAAGTAGAGTATAGTGGTGCCATAGAAGCTAGTTTGGAAGCCCTGTGGCTTCATCAGATCCTATCAGAGTTTGGCTTTCAGCAACAACATCCGACTACACTTTGGTGTGATAATCAAAGTGCCATTCAACTATGAAAAGATATAGTCCAACATCAGTGTAGCAAACACATTGAAC
Organism: Pinus taeda; assembly: GCA_000404065.3. Classification (NCBI taxonomy): domain Eukaryota; kingdom Viridiplantae; phylum Streptophyta; class Pinopsida; order Pinales; family Pinaceae; genus Pinus; species Pinus taeda. The sequence goes on from APFE030981607.1 coordinate 7,758, forward strand.
TTCACATGCGCTTCATTAGAAAGCTCATTCACGACCATGTTCTTGAAGTGCAATATTGTTCAACAGATGATCAAGTTGCAGAAATCTTTACAAAGGCTCTCATAGAGGCGAAGTTTACTAAGCTTTGATTTATGGTTGGAGTTTAGGAAGTTGTCACTAAGGGGGGATAGGCTCTAATGCCTCCTTCCTTCTCCTATTGTGTCATATTTGTACATCCTTCAATCCTATCCCAGTTTGTTATTAAGGGGGGATGTTAGGATATTCCGACACATAGGAAATAGTTAAGTATAACTTGGTCTAGTGTAGAGTTAGGTAAAGTGTGTTTCTTTACTATGTACTTTTGTAACTTACAATCAAACGGTCACGATATGTAGTGATCCGACAATTCATTCTCTCCTCAGTATTATCGACACTTGATCCATAGCTTAACACCTGATTGGTCCATGATCTCTGTTTAAAGAGCATGGAGGGTCATTTGTAGCGTAACCGTTCATGAGAGAAGCTTATGTAAATTTTCATTCTTTTATTAATAAATTGCCTGAAGTGGCCGTGTTGGCTCAGGGCGTGGACTCTTTCCCTCTTTGAGGGTTTTGACCATGTCAACAATACTGGTGTATTGATCTGTGAAATGTTTGTGAGTGGTGTCCTTTGGTGTTCTATCTCAGGAACTTACCCTGTAAATTCCTACAAGGATCACTTGTGATTGATTAATGGCTAAGGAAATTGGCAAAGGCAATGGTTAAGGCTTTGTAAAGGGAAAATGGAATTTTAGACACATTTATTATTTAAAATAATGGAAATTAAGAGAAAACAGAGACGAAAGGTCACAAGTTGCATGTGAGGGGGAAAATAAAGGAAAATAATGGAAAATGAAGGAAATAGAGGCATCATTCATAAAAAGGCTTCTGAGGATCAGTTGGTAACAATTTTTCCATTTAGTTTTGGAGCTCTCTCATTATTCTCTCTCTCTCTCTCTCTCATATTCTTGGAGACTTAGATTTTTCTTGGAGCACTCTTGGAGGGTGTGGCATACTTGGATTTTTTGGGCAAGAAGGCAAAGGAAGAGGAGAAAAGTGCAAGAGGACCTCAGGGTTAGCAACTACAATAATATTTTCTTGTAGGTACCGAGATGCATTTTTTTTCCTCACTAGTTTTGGCATGCATGGCGTGTGCATATGGTTTGTTGATTGTGATATGACATAGGCATGGAGGATGGCTGGGATTGACAGTGGACTTCCTAGCTTTGCCATTTTCTAGATAGCCATGGAGATTGTGGGTTTTTTTTTTTTTTTCCCAGTTGGTTCTCATGTTTCCTTAGCTTGGGTTGAGTTATTAGTGCTTGAGACTTGGTTGGACAAATGCTCTGGAGCCCTGTAACAACTTGGGTTGAGTTACTAGTCTCGTAGCCTTGGTTGGACAAACTCTCTGGAGCCCTTGGTGGGCTGAGTTACTAGTTCTGGAGCCTTGGTTGGAAAAATTCTTTGGAGCACTAGAAGGCTTGTATAGAGACCGATTTGATGATGGTTTTGTGATGTTTGACTGTGAGGTGGAATCATTGTTTGATGGGTTGAGGTGGATGGCCTCTAGAAGCCGAGGATGGTTTTGGATTGATGTGTTTTATAAGATCCCACATTCATGCTTGGAATATGGCACGAGGGTGAGTGGATGAAGAGAGATTTGGCTCAACCATTCTATGGTTGGGTGGAACGTGGAATTCCCATCCCGAGCTTGGATCTTTCATCATCAATATCAGGTTATTTATCCTTGTATTTCTATGAGTACTATATTGGATTATACATGGTTTATATGGTTATGATTTCATGAGTATTTCTACTGCTATTATGTTGGTTATTTATGTGTTTTACGACAAAAGCTACGTATGGCTCTCATCATGCTTTTACATGTAAATGAATGATCAATGTATCTATGACCTAATGGATGAAATGGTAGTTGATGTGTTGAGGCATTAATGTTACTTAGGGATTCTCAGCTAAGTATGAGACCCCTATGCTCAGATATGTTATTTACACCTATATATTACATATTTGTGATATGTTTGATGAAATGTGTGTCATGGCTAGTAAGGGTCTAGTCAAGGTCTCATTCAAGTGATTGCATTTATATTGCCATTTCCTTGTTATTTTACTATTTTGAAGACATGATTCAATAATGGGCAGTGACCTGGGCTTTGGGCTTGAAAAAGCGTCTCAAATCTTGGGGATGCCAGCAAAAAATAGAAAAAACAAGTCCCTGAATGTTGTCTTGTAGGCCTATGAGAGCGTACAGAGGTCCCTGGACGTTGGCATGCCCATAACATGAGAGTGTCCAGAGGTCAAGTTGTCCAAAAGCTCAGTGGGACCCAGGAGCTAGTTGGAAGGAAGGTTGGATGATCCGGATTTAAATAGGAACACAACAAATTAAAGATATAACCATACATATAGAGATGCAACAGAAATAATACTTCATTTCATTACTGTAAAATATTGAAATATGCTTACAAACAAAAATGGAAATAAACTAGCTGGGGAGATGGTAGCTTATCTCTGAGAAGAGATGTGGCGGCTACATGCCTCTGAACTGTGTTACAATGAGGCTCGAAGGCTTATTTATTGTTGAGAAACAATGGAAAACCCTAAACATCCAAAAACCCAACCCTAGAAGATGAAATGCAAAACTGTGGGCCCCGTTTGGGTAAATTGGTACATCAACTTCCCGGGTCATAACTTTGGCATACGATCTATGTTTAACATGCACAATATCTCATTAGAAATATCTATCCAAGAAATACAACTTTGTGAAGAGAAACATGAGTCCATGGACCCATGTTTCTCCCATTTTTCCCAACAAAACGTTGTTTAGGGACTAAAAATAGTAAATTGTGCTACAATTAAGGAAACTGAAAAGCTGAAAGAAACAATTGTGGCGGTCCAAGTGGACTTGGCTGGTGGCCACCAATATCCACCTGGATCAATCCTCCCCCCTTAGGAAGCAATGGTCCCCATTGTGTTGAGTTCCTCCATGAGATGAGGAGACTTCTGCTGAACTTGGTCCCTAGTAAGCCACTTGTCCTTGTGAAGGAGTTGGCCTGCTTTGACAACTTGATATAGTTGAATATTCTGCTGGCGAGTGTGCTTGATCTATGTGTCCATGATCCGATCAGTTGTAGCTTGTTCCATGAAATCTGGATTTAACTCTGTGGGTGTGAGTTGTTCTGCAATGTCGGATGTGTCTAGTAATGGTGGAAAGTATGGTTGAAGGCGGTCCACATTGAACACTGGGTGCAGGCCAAGGAATGGGGGAATGTTGATCTCAAGTGCATTATCTCCCACAGCCTTGGTAATGGTGTAAGGAATATATAGGAGTGGTTTGAGTTTCCGATAGGCTCTAGTAAGGTGTTCCTTTTGCAAATGCAACCAGACATTGTCGCCCACCTAAAACTTGTGTGGCACCTGATGTTGATCATGTCATTGCTTGTACTTGGCATTTGATTTCTCCAAAATATCGTGGACCTGCTAGCAAATATGTTGGATGTGCTCAATGAAGTTGTTTGCCTTATCTATTTTAGACTGGACATGAGCCGAATCTACATGAGTAGCTGCAAATGGCAGGGCCACATCAATGGGACCTAATGGCTGGAATCCCAATCCCACCGGAAAAGGGTTGTGGCCAGTAGCGCTATGGAGAGCTCGGTTGTAGCTGTGTTGAACATAAGGGAGTCTCTCATCCAATTTGTGTGGATGCTTTGAGTTTTACATGCACATAATGTGTACGATTATCCTCTTGACAACCTCTGTCTAGCCATCAGTTTGAGGATGGAAAGCTATGGACTTAGTGAGTTTGGTGTCTAGCATCGACCAAAGACTGGACCAAAATGTACCGAGGAACCTGCTATCTCGATATGATATGATAGACTGTGGGATCCCAAAGTGTACCCACACTCGTTCGATGAAAAGTTTAGTAGTGGCTTATGATGGTATTCTTCTTGTAGGCCGCCCTAATGGCCATCTTCGAGAACCTGTCAACGACCAAAAAAACGTAGTCGTCTCCATGCTTAGTAGAAGGAAGGCTCGACATGTAATCCATGGAGATGGATTCCCAAGGTTGACTATGTGTAGGCAGCGGGGTATAGAGGCCTTACTTCTTGATGGTCGGTTTGGTAATGGTGAAGGCAGTGCATGATCTGATGTACTTCCCGACATCATGTCGAAGATTCGGCCAATAGAAATACTTCTGCAGTACTACCACCATTTTCTCTACCCTAAAATTCCCAACAGCCCGACTGTAGTATGCTTCCCAAATCATCTTGGCACACTCACTTGAAGGAACACAAAGGTGACCCAGGTGGCATAACAGGGCATCATGGAGGTGAAAATCTGGAACATGCTGATCCTCCAAGAGTGTCTCGTATGTGTGATCAAATTCTAGGTCGCTTTTGTAGAGAAGTGGCAAATCAGAATTCTCGTGCCCACAAGAGTTGAGTACAATGGTTAATGCCATGATTGGTGATCGACTAAGGCAATCTGCAACATTATTGGTGTTGCCCTTCTTATACTTGATATTCAAATGGAACTGTTGCAAGTATGTAGACCACTTCTGATGGTGATCATTTTGCAATTTCCCTTGGGTCTGTATGAACTGCAGGGGTCGATGGTCTGTGTGGATGACAGTTTCCTTCGCCAAAATGTAATGCTTCCATTGTCGGCAGGCCTGCATAATGGAAAACATCTCTTTTTCATAAGTGGGATACTTCTAGACTGTGTCTAAAAGTGCCTCACTGTGATATGCCACTGGATGCCCATGTTGAGTAAGGACTGCCCCAATAGCATAGTCAGAGGCATCTGTCTCGACCTCAAATGGTTGTTGCAAGTCTAGCAATGTGAGCATTGTTGTCGAGCAAAGGTGATATTTCAACTCTGTGAATTCCTTCTGTTGAGATTCAGACCAAAAGAATATTTCTTTTGCTCCTCCCTTGGTGACTTGATTCAAGGGCCAAGTGATATGAGAAAATCCCAACACGAAGCTGTGGTAGAAGTTGGCAGGACCTAGAAAGTTGCGGAGCTCTGTTAGAGTGGTTGGAGATTGCCAATATCGAATGACTTGGATCTTGGCTGGATCCACATGCACCCCCCATTCATCAATAATGTATCACAGATACTGAACCTGGGACATGCCAAAAGTGCATTTCTCCAAATTGGCACATAACTTGTGTTGTTGCAGTGTTTGGAGAACATGTCGGATGTGGTGGAGGTGCTATTCCCAACTCTGGCTGAAGATCATGATGTCATCCATGTATACCACTACAAATGAGTTGGTGAATGGCCACAAGATGTCAACCACTAGCCTCATGAAGGTTGTAGGAGCATTCTTCAATCTGAAAGGCATAACCAACCATTCGAAAAGGCCCTCCTTGGCTTTGAAGGTAGTCTTCCACACATCACAGGGTTTGATTAGTACCTGGTGATATCCTGACTTCAAATCGATCTTGCTGAAATATTTTGTCCCCTTCAGTTGGTCCAGGAGGTCATCAATCCATGGGATCAGGTACCTATTATGGATAGTGATCTTGTTCAACGCTTGATAGTCAATATAGAGTCTCCAAGTCCCATCCTTCTTCTGTACCAACACGATCGGGCTCCCAAAGGGTGATGAACTCGGATGGATGTGACCTTTCTGCAACAGCTCCTGAATATGCCTCCCGATTTCATCGTTCTCTAGAACGAAGTGCCGATAGATTGATCCATTGGGCAGCGGTGCACTTGGGGTCAGATCAATGGAGTGCTAGACTTGACAGTGCAGAGGAACCCCTGTGGGGGAGTTGAAGATGTCCTCGTACTCCTCCACGACCTTTTACCATCTGTAGTTGTCGTGAAGAGGGGCTTTGTTTAGAGGTCGTGGCCACCATCTTCTTCTTCCCTTGAGGGTGTATCATCAGGAAAACAAATTTCTCAGTTTTGGAAATGAGCTTACTGCATTATTTTGTAGTAACCAAAGAGATGGTGGTAGGCGGTGCTACCTCCGGTATCCTGTACAACTTATTTCCCAAAGTAACAATAACAACACGAGGCCTTGATTCATAAACATCATGTTGCTTCCACAAGTATGGTTATCCTAATAATACATCACAAAAATCAAGGGGAGCAATGTCACACAATACCTCATCCGTGAAGGGCTTGATGTTGTATGGAAGGCGACACTACTGGCTCACGTGAAGATCCCGTCCTTGGTGAAGCCACCCGATGGTGTACGGTTGTGGGTGTGTTGTGGTTGGTAAGCCTAGCCGCTTCACAACCTCTACCGAAATGAAGTTCTTTTGGCTCCTGCTGTCAAAAATAAACTGTAGAGGGGAGCCCTTTACCCACATCTGGGAGTGGAAGAGATGCTCCTCCTCCTCTGGATCTTTGGGTTCCTCCTTCTGGATCTTCATGGTGGCAATGGTGGCATTGGGCCCCACATCGATAATCTTCTTCCCTTTGTCATTCCCCTTGTTGGGTTCTAAATCAGAGTCAGAAAATGCATCTTATTCTAAAACTTTTAGCTCGGCCACTAGTGATTGCTTGGCTCGACACTCACTTGTGTTGTGAGTGGAGCCCTTATGGAACTCACACTACTTTCCCGTGTCCTTTTTCAGCATCGCGACACTGTTCTTTGCTGTAGCTTTGGCGGGTTGTCTTGGGCCACCTCGCCTTGGCTTTGTCCTTTTTTCTACAGTTTGGGGGCACCTTTCCCTTTCTTCCGATTCACAGATCGAAAGTCTCGCTTCTTCTATTTAAACTTTTGCTCAATATTGATGGCATATCGGTATTCCGTGCTGAGCGAGGTGATGTTCAGGGATTCTATTTCTTCCTAGATGTACCTGTGTAGGCAGTCGCGATATTTGAGTACCAAATGCTGCTCTAGATCCTTGATACCCAACTTTGTACGAAGGGTATGGAAAATATTGGTAAACTCCGGAACGTTTTGGTCCCTTCCCTGCCACAGCATCGTCCACTTTATGTATTGATCCTCATAGCTTCTGACAGGGTAGTACTACTCCTTGATGGCAATCTGTAATGAATTCCATGTGGGTGCGGCTGAAAACAGTGAGGCTATACTTTCATCCTTCTGCTCGCAGTAGGTTTCCCACCAGTCCTTGACGTGGGGGGTGGCTTTGAGAAGAGCGAAAGTAATCTTTTCTCGGCTAGAAAAATTATGAACAAAAAAATACCCTTCTAGCATATTTAACCATTTATCTATGGTGTTTGCATCTATATGACCCTCAAATATGGGAATGTCAAAGTTAACTTGTACCTTAAAGGGTGTGGCACCTCCAGAGTAGATGCTGGAAGTAGATGTGTCGCCCCTGGGTAGCCGCTGAAGGATCTGGGCAAAGTTGTCCATCATCGCATTCCTTTGTCGCTCGAGGGCCTCTTCGAGCAAGAATTTTGATAGGATCTCCTACCCCCTCATCTTTCTTTTCATCTGCCATGTGAGGCCATCGGGATTTTCGAGGTTGGTCTTGCAAAGGTTCGACCAGTTCAAGCCCTAACTCCTTACATCCCGACCTCGTTGGGGACATGCAAAGAAAGACAGAGAAAGAGCAGACTTCTCTGATACCATTGATCCAGATTGAAACAGGAATGAAACAAATTACAGATATAACCATACATATAGAGATACATCAGAAATAATACTTCATTTCATTACCGTAAAATACTGAAATATGCTTACAAACAGAAATGGAAATTAACTAGCTAGGGCAATGGTAGCTTATCTCTGAGAAGAGATCTGGTGGCTACATGCCTCTGAATTGTGTTACAATGAGGCTCAAAGGCCTATTTATTGTTGAGAAACAATGGAAAACCCTAAACATCCAAAAACCTAACCCTAGAAGATGAAACACCAAATTGTTGGCCCCCTTTGCGTAAATTGGTAGATCAACTTCCCAGGGTCGTAACTTTGGCATAAGATCTTCGTTTGACGTGCACAATATCTCGTTAGAAATATCTATTTGAGAAATACAACTTTGGGAAGAGGAACATGTTGCTCTCAGATTTCCCAAAAAATGTCGTTTAGGGCCTCAAAACGGCTCCAGAAGTTCAGGACCTGAAAAACTGCTAAAAATAGTAAATTGTGATACAATTAAGGAAACTAAAAAGCTGAAAGAAACAATGGTGGGGGTCCAAGTAGACTTGGTGGCTGGCCACCAATATCCACCTGGATCATTAGATTAGTTCCTGAGGATCCTAATGTTGATGTTGAATGTCTGTATGGTGTATTTCCTTCAGTTACACTTCCTTAACGTGACTTAGGAGTTCAAATCACATGTTTAGATGTGGGAGGAGGGTGTTACAGAGTGATATCAAAGCATGGTTCACCTCTCGGACTAGATGGGTTGTGTGTTGGTCATGCATACATGTCAGATTCATGTGTGTCTCTTACACTTGCAATCCATGTGCTTGTTGCATTTGTATAATGTTGAAGATAAATACATAAAGTGGACCACACTGTGGTAGGGAAGGGACCAAGATGTACCAGAGTCCAGAAATGTTTTCCATACGATTCACACAAAGCTAGGTATCAAGGATTATGAGTAGCATTTAACACTCAGGTACCGCTACTGTCTACACAAGTTCATCCAGGACAATATGGAGTTCCCAAACAACTCCTCGATTGGCATCACCTATCGATATGCTATCAATATCAAGCAAAGGTTTAAACAGAAGAAGTGAGACTTTGGATTTTCAAATTCAAAGTAAGGGAAAAGCGCCCCTAAACCACAGAACAAAGGAAAAAAAAAAGGCGGGGCGACCTAGGACAACCTGTCGATGCCGCAAGAAAATAATAACACCGTGAAGATAAAGAAGGACACAAGAAAGTGGTGTGAGTTCCATAAGAGCCCCACTCACAACATAAGTGAGTGTTGAGCCAAGCAGTCACTGGTGGCTGAGTTGAAAGCTTCTGAATCAAATGCGTGTTTCGACTCTAAGTATGAAATCGACAAGGGAAATGACAAAGGGAAGCAAATTACCAATGCATAGCCTAGTGTGATTATTGCCACCACCAAGATACAAAAGGCTGAGCCGAAATATCCAAAGGAGGGGGAGCGAGTCTTCCACTCACAGATGTGGGTGAAGGGTTCTTCGTTGTAGTTCATTGTCAACAATGGGAGCCAAAAGAACCTCATTTTAGCAGAGATGGTGAAGAAGTTCGACCTACCAACCACACCACACATGTAGTCGTACATCATCGGGTAGTTTCACCAAGGGTGAGATCTCTATTTCATCCAGCAATGTCTCCTTCCCTACAACATCAATCCCTTCACATATGAGGTATTGTGTGATGTTTCTCCTCTAGAAGTTTGTGATGTTTTATTAGGCCAACAATACTTTTGGAAGTGACATGTTGTGCATTTTCATTTACTGCAAAATGTGTTTTTAGTTGTCCAAAGAGTAAATGAATAGAGAATTTTGCAGTCATATTCCAAGCCTCAAAAGGACTTAAATCCCAAATTAGATCCTCTCCATTGGAAAGTGCTCTGAAATTTTTTTCCCAATGATATGTGAAAGTCCAAAAATGAACTCCTAGATCAAAAGTTATGGTCGTCTGAAGTTTCAAGGATTGAATCCTTGTGAAGGCATATCAGAATATCGAAGGTTAGAGACATCGCAGTTAGGCATATTTGTGATCGCATATCAGCAATCACACATGAGAGCATTAAGCAGACCAGATCATCAAGTAGATTGGAACATAAAAAATCGGAGGTTTGGAACTTCTGAACAAGTGACCCTTTAAAAAGTTGCAATATGGGAAAAGTTATTATAGTGTTTAAAATCATCGGGGAATGCTGATAAAGGTTTACAATGGATTTCATCTCAAAACCAAAGGTGGGCGGGTCCTTTTCTCTCTCCTCTAGTGAGACGCATGGCATCATATGATTGGTTTCGATAAGGACACGTGGCAGGAAGTTTTGGCATTTTGAGGGGCATATGGGGACAAATTAGGGTGACACATGTCAACACTCATGAGGTGCCACGTGGAAGCGATGACATGATATTGGGGATCACATATCGAAGGTCGAGGATATCGGCACTTTGTACCACTTGACACTTGAAAAGGTTCCCATGATAGGGGCTCTGATATTGGGTTAGCGCATGGTCTAGAAGGACTTAAAGGACTAGGGGTCCAAACCACTTTACAAAGGGAAAATCCCCGGCAGGAACAAAATGCCCTAGCACCTTAAGGCTAAGAAGTAGGTCATAGCCCTTGGTTCTATGATGCGAAATGCAAAAATGGGCTCAATAAAAGGGGCCAAGGATATCGAAACTCGTTTTTTCGTAATGTTTGTTAAGAATAAAGTTCTGATAAGGCATAGCTTTGACATAACATTACGACTATATTACAGGGCATATACCACTTTGATAGTGAAATGCAAAGAGTTATGTCATGGATGATTTGGTACCTGTGATTCCACAACACCACTAAGGCCACTACAACTGATCGCTCCCAGCTCTAAAAGGTGGGAATTCAAGTGGTTAAGGGGAAAGCGACAGGAGAACCGACCGAGTGACTGAAGAGGCAACATCATGGCAGAGACATGGCCTACACAGAGGCCATCACAGAAATATCAGAGAGATATTTTCCTCCATCATCATTTAGTTTTCCCATGTCTTGATATTCTGTCATTTTTGTATTTTAAAGAAGGAAATCAAATTTGATTGCAATGATTTGGGTGGCAGAGCCTTCGCACATCAAGATAGATAGTCAATTAGACAGCTGGAACTTAGTTAATATATTTTTGTAATTGTTTTTCAAGCCCTCCCCCTCCTTATAAAAATAGGGAAGAAAAACTTAACACAGGCTCCAAAATTATGCACCCAAGAGGCCTAAATTATGTAGTTCCACTTTGGTTCAATTTGATTGTTCATGAGGTCCTTGGGCTAATATAATTGCTAAATATAATGGACTGGTGATTTGGTATCCATCTTCAAGGTTAATGAAGCTTTTTTTTTATTCCAATCACATAAATGTGCAGTATGTTTCCCCTTTTGTATATCATTGCATGTATGTCTTTCCTCTTCTAAAATTGTGTAATGAAGCTTCCAATTTCACTCTCATTTATGGATTTATAAATGCTACTAAGTAGTGAACAGTACATGTGCAAATGAAAAATTTACTTATGTTAGTTTATAGCCTACAGTACCTATGTGTGCACAAATTTACTAATTGTTGTTTGGTGATAAATTTGTCCATGAGGCACAGAGCATGAGAGCTTAATTTGTGCTCCACTATTTCTACGTTTTCACCTCCTCATTCTTCCATCCTTCTATTGTAACTTGTTGCTTAGGATTTTGTGTTATATCCAGCCCTCTGCATTGAATTCCTCCCTTTCTTTCCTCCTCTTCATTTTTACTACAATGCCATTATTAAGCTACCTATTGTTGTGTGTCGGCCACCAGAACTAATACATTTCTCTTTGATATTAGACATATTTACCCCCTGAGTATTTAGATCTATGTGTTTTTTTGAGTTTACCTTGATGAAGGGCTATTGAACCAAGTCCTAAAGTATTCTTTTTCAATTACGTGACATATGGAGTGCAATAGAAAGCCCTTAGACAATCTTCAAAAGAACTCCTCTTGGATGCCCTAGGCACCGGTCTCCTATCAACCCAGAGGTTATCTCAAGGAGGCTTCTATATCTTTTGAAAGAAATTGTGTGACAGGAGATAGAAAAAGCTACAAAATTGTATATGAGTCTAGCCCTCACAATGTTATTTTTACTTTGGGCAATAAGCTGTGTAGAAAATTGGAGGTAGCATCACCTACCGCCATTTCTTTGATCATTGTGAAGCAATGCAGTAAGATCATTTCCTAGACTGGGAAATTTTTTTCCTTATTATTCACTCTAAGGGTAAGAACAAAATTATGGCCACGGCCTCTAGACAGGGCTCCTCCGCATTGCAGCAGCAGATGGACAAGCCTGTAGAGGATTATAGCCTACATCTTCACCTCACCCACAAGGGCATCTCTACACTATCAAGTCAAGCATTCCATCGATATGACCCTAGGCATGCCACTACCCAATGGACTGATCTATTAATGCTCTGCTTTGGAAAACGATGAAATCAAGAGGTAGATTCAGGAGTTGTTGCAGAAAGGGAAGATCATGCTAAGTTCATCACCATGTGGGAGTCTGATTGTGTTGGTAGAGAAGAAGGACAAGACTTGGAGACTCTGTATTGACTATTGGACACTGAACTAGGTCATTTTCTGGAATAGGTATCCAATCCCATGGATTGATGACCTTCTGGACCAGTTCAAGGGCGCCAAATATTCCAGCGATATTGTCTTGAATTCTGGTTATTAACATGTACTGATCAAACCCTCTGATGGGTGGAAGGCTACCTTCAAATCTAAGGAGGACCTTTTCAAATGGTTGGTCATGCCTTTCAGGTTAGCAAATTCCCCTGCAACCTTCATGAGGTTAATGGACAACATCTTACAACCCTTCACCCACTCATTCGTGTTGGTGTATTCAGATGAAATTTTAATCTACAGTTATAGTTGGAAGAGAAACTCCACCACATTCGTCAGTTCCTCCAAACTCTGTGGCAACACAAATTGTGTGCCAATGGAGAAATGCACATTTGGTATGACCTGTGTTCACTATCTGGGGGTACATCATTAACGAGTGGGGTTTTCATATGGACCCATCCAAGATACAAGTCATTTGGGATTGGATAGCCCCAACCACTCTAATAGAGCTTCGCAACTTTCTAGGTCTTACTAAATTCTATCACAGGTTCGTGTTGGTGTTATCTCATATCACTTGGCCTTTGAGTCAATCACCAAGGGAGGAGCGAAAGAAAAGTTATTTTGGACCAAATCACAACATAGGGCATTTTTCGAGTTGAAACATCACCTCTTCTCTACACTAGTGCTCACATTACCATACCTACAACAACCATTTGAGGTTAAGACAAATGCCTCCGACTATGCTATTGGTGTAGTTATTACTCAGCAGGGGCATCCCGTGGCATATCACTGTGAGTCAATTTCAGACACAGTCTGGAAGTATCCCATTTATGACAAAGATATTTATTCCATCGTTTAGGCCTACTGAAAATGGAAGCATTACATTCCGGGGAAGGAAATGGCCAGCCACACAAACCACCGACCCTTGGAGTTCATACAGACACAAGGGAAGTTACAAAATGATCACCATCAGAAATGGTACACATACCTACAACAGTTCCATTTGAACATTAAGTACAAGAAGGGAAACACCAATAATGTTGCAGACTACCTTAGACGACTGCCGATCATAGCACTAACCACTGTGCTCAACTCATCTTGTGCGAGACTGGGGGGTGGTTGCATATTTACAAGAGAGATCCACAATTTGGTAACACATACAAAACACTCCTGGGATGCAAGAAAGTTCATAGTTTTGACCTCCATGATGCATTTTTATGCCAACTAGGACACCTCTGTGTTCCTTCAAGCGAGCGTGCCAAGATGATTTGGGATGCACACTAAAATCGGGTCGCTGGACATTTTGGGGTAGAGAAAATAGTGGCACTATTGCAGAAGTATTTTTATTGGTCGAACCTTTGACAAGATGTTGGGAAGTACATCAGATCCTGCACTGGTTAGACCATTACCAAATTTACCATCAAGAAGAAAGGCCTATATACTCCTCTGCCTACTCCAAGTCAGCCTTGGGAATCCATCTCCATGGATTACATGTTGGGCCTCCCTTCCACTAAGCATGGAAATGACTATGTTTTTGTGATCATTGACAGATTCTCTAAGATGGCCATTCTAATGACTTGCTATAGGAGTATCAAAGTAGAAGCCACTGCTAAGCTCTTCTTTGAACAAGTGTGGGTACACTTTTGGATCCCATAGTCCATTATCTCATATTAGGATAACATGTTTCTAAGTACATTTTGGTCAAGTCTCTAGTCGATGTTGGATACCAAGCTCACTAATTTCACGACTTTCCACCCCCAAGCTGATGGCAAAATATAGGTCGTCAACAAGATTATCATACACATTCTACACATTTACAAATTGAAGAATCCACACACATGGGATGAAAGCCTCCCCTAATTCCAACATAGCTACAACAGATCTCTCCATAGTTGAACTGGTCACAACACCTTTTAGGTGGGATTCAGATTCTAGCCACTATGTCCCATTGATGTGGCCATACCATTTGCAGCTACTGAGGAAGATTTGACTCATGTCCAGTTTGAAGATGACAGGGCTAGCAACTTCATTGAGTGCATTCAGCACATTCTCCAAAAGTCCTATGACATATTGGATAGATCTAATGCTAAGTACAAGCAACGACATGATTAGCATTAGCTGCCACACAAGTTCTAGGTGGGTGACAAAGTTTGGCTACATCTACAGAAGGAACGCCTTACTGGGCCCAACCCCAAGCATCGCCTACTATGATATGGGCAATACACCATCACCAAGGATGTAGGGGATAATTCCTTCGACAACAATCCACTATTCCTTTGCATGTACCCAGTATTCAATGTAGACCACCTTCGACCACATTCTACCATTGTTGGACACATACGACATTGCACAACAATTCATACCAATAGAGTTAAACCCAGACTGCATGGAATAAGCCACAAATGATCAGATCTTGGACACACAGATCAATAACACTCGCCAATAGAGGATCCATCTATATTGTGTTGTCAAAGTGTGCCAACTCCTTCACCAGGGAAAGTGGCTCACCAGGGACTAGGTTCAACAGAAATTCCCTCACCTCGTGGAGGCTCTACACGCAATGGGGACCATTGCTTCCTAAGGAGGGAGGAATGATCCAGGTGGATATTGGTGGCCACCCACCTATTCCACCTAGACCTCCTGTCGGTTTCCTCATTTTCCTTTTTTATAGTAGCATTTACTATTTTTAGCAGTTTTTCGAGTCCTGAACTTTTGGAGCATTTTTTACCCCCTAAATGGCATTTTTTTTTGCAACAATCATGTATCCATTGGTAGGAGCATGTCACAAATAATTTAGTACTTGGAGAGATATTTCCAATGAGGTATCATACGCGCCAAACGAAGATAATATGACCAAGTTACGACACCGAGAAGTTGGCTACCCAACTAACCCCAACAAGGCCCACAAGCTCTTGGCATTCCATCTCCTGTGGTTAGGGTTTTGGTTGTTTAGGGTTTTCCCTTGTTGTTCAATAATAAAAAGTCCCTTATGCCTCATTGTAACATAGTTCATAGGCATTTAGCCACCACAACTATTCTTAGAGATAAGCTACCATCTCTCGAGCTAGTTTATTTCCATTTATGTATGTAAGCATCTTTCGGTTATTTGATATTAATGAAATGAAGTTTTATTTCTACTGCATCTATGTGTTTATTTTTATATCTATATTTTTTTGCATTCCTTCATCAGTTTCAATTACATGAGTGGATAAAGCATGAATATACAACCTTTGACAAAGGATTCAATATTCTTATGTCCATAGATCCTACAACACATAGCCATTAAGTACTAGTACAGTGTTCTGAGAGACTTGGTCTTGTAGGTACTATCAAGCTTCTAGTGAAACTTTGTTGGTTCCCGCCACCATGAATTGATCACTTCTCTAGTGTTTAGATAACTCTAAGTTGCATAAAATTTGGAATCCAAGTGCTACTCGGGCTTGGGCAACCTGTAATATGAGTAAAAATCATGTGGCTAGTAGGAGGCAAGTTGTTTCCCACTAACACTATTGAGCACCATGTTCTTAGTATCTAGACCCTATAGTATCAATTTGATGACATCGACACAAGGAAACACAAAATATTTGTAGGTAACTTCATGGAACCTTGATTGCTTAATATTCTCAAATACATCCCTATCTTCCACATCCTCTACAAAATCCTTTGCATTGAATACATCCTTGATGGTGATCCATCTAATAGTAGAATCTTTGTCAATGAAACATTGGGTGTCTGATAAGATATTCACTCCTGTTAAGATAATGTTTGTGGTATCGATAATACTGCTTTATGTGACCTCCTTTGATGATCCTTTCTTTTGAGGCATAATGCTGGTAGATGATGAAATATTGATTTCCCATGGATTTGTAATACCTTATAAAAAAAATGCACTCATTGCAGCAACAAATCAGTTCTGCAAAATATCAACTAATATAATCAATCACAAGCATAATACGACTAATGAGAAGAATGATTGCGCAATATTGGAGCATAAGTGAGATAGAATGACCTCACTGGTCGTTGGAAATGCACACTATGCATTGTCTGAGGGAAGATTCCATAAGTCTTCACTGCAAGAGGGAGAGGTTGGAGACTAGAACTGTGCAATGCATAGTTACAATTGGAGAAAGAGGCCTTGTACTATCTAGTGCACAGTTTCAAGGGACAAGGGGGCCTCACTAATGATTGTGATTATGCTGTGTAGTTTGGGGCCCAATGATTGTGCAATGCATAGTTGTAGATAGAAAGAGGGAGTCACTACTAGAAGAGATTCACAATGTGAAGTTGAGGAGGAAAGAAGGCAATGAGAATTGTGTAGTTTTTTCTGGTAGAAGGGTAGGCTCTAGATTTGTTGACTGAAGAGAGGAAGGATGTGGATCATCTTGATATTCATCCAAACAATTCATTTACATCGATCAAATAGGATAATGAAAGGAAAAGGACATGCATGCATAAATACACCCAACATCAATAATTACTGGTTGGAAAAAATACAAGGAATGTGATGCGTCACTAGAAAATAAGTGTAAAAAAATGAAACGACAGTTGTATAAGCCAATAATAAAAAAATCAACACTTTTTGTATGAAAAGAAGCAAAAAACAGTACTTACGAAAGTAAAAATGACAAAAGTGAAAGGAAAAGCAGCAAAAAGTGACAATTGAGAAACTTACCTAGAAAAGCAGCACAATTGCGACAAAAAGCTCCTTGTGCTCATGGGAATGAATAGATCTCCAAATATGAGTGTGAAAATGAGCTCTATGATAGATTTCTTATATAGCTAATAAATTATGGGATTAGGGTTAAGGTTTTAGATATACCTGCCTAAAATCAAGGATCCGCTCTTAGTTGACAGACACACGTAAGATTATCAATTTAGAAACATGTGCCACGCTGCGAATTAGAAGTGTGAATGGTTGTCTTCGAGAAGTGCGCACTTCCTATTTTAAAGAATTCATAGTTGTCTTACTTCGGGAGTTGCATAGCTCAATGACTCAAGAGACTATGTTAAAAATAGAAAAAGGAAATTCTAATTTACTTTGTCCTTGAATTAAATTGTGAATTAAATCAAAATTATATTCTCATAGCAACTTGTAATAGTTAATTATGTTGAATTGACTTAATTGAATTAAGAAATTCGATTTGGAAGTCTATCTAGAGTCATGTAGAGTGATCCCTAAATTTTGGGGCCCTAGGTTGAGTTATTTTGAGTTGTAATTAGATAACTCAGTCTAACTGAGTTATAGTTAGTTAAACTAGTTCTAATTGTTGGAGGAACTAGTAGGAGGTCTAGTAGTGGAGACAAGCATGAGTGCATCCACAGTACTACACCAGTTAACTGAAGATTCACTCATAAATAACTCATGCATGTCAGTTCATAGGAAGACCTAGTTGAGATTAGAGTTTAGGTACAGTGTACTATCAAATGTATACTTTTCTAAGTTATACAGATCATGCATGCGATCACTTGAGGGCCTATGGATGGATTGTGCAGTTATGGAGAGTAGATTTTTCAATTAAATATGGGATAATTCTCTTAGGAATTACACAAGGAAGTAGGGGCTTGGTAGGCAACAGAATTGGCTAAGTGTTGGCTTGTGCTGGTTTGTGAAGCAGAGATTCAGATGGTACTAGTGTAGGAATTGTTGGAGTTGAACAAGAATTGTATTTTCTTCTCAGGTCTTCTAGGTAATTCAATATAGATATTCAGGGTTTTTAGTAGTTCCTTTCCCAGAGAAATATTGTGTTATGTGCGATTGATATTATTCCTTTTCTACTTATTGTTTTCATCAACCAATTTTGGTTTCCTTGAAGAGTAGAGTAGATTCTTGTCTTGTGTTTTAGCATATCACATAAGTTTTTTAATCTGCAATAAAAACATGCATGGTATCAAAGTTCAAGACAGTACTGAGAAGAGGAGAATTTGAGTTTGTTTTGCAGGTGAAATCGAATTTGCAAGTTCATACTTCAGAGTCAGAAATATGTCATTCTACAGTTTGAGACTTGAGTATGCCCTGGAGGGCAACTCGAATTACATAGTTTGGAAGGATAGGATGGAGGCAGTTCTAGAAGACAATTGCCTCAATGAATTCATAGATCATGTCATTACTAAGCCTCTAGCATCAGATGCTAAATATCTCGTTGAATGGAGAAAGTGTGTGGAAAAAGCGAGAAGGATTATCCTGGAAGGAGTTCAATATCACATTGTCTCAAGTCTCCTTGGTAAGAACACTTCGTACGCAATGTGGAAGGCATTGACAGACCTGTTTCAAAATAGCCGTGACCATAGGAAGTTGGCACTTAGGGACAAAATCAGAAATATCAATATGGAGAAGGATGACTCAATTCTGAAGTACTTAACCAAGTTCACCCATTATCAAAATGAGCTTGGAAGTGTCGGGATTACTATTACCAAAGACGATATGGTGAGCCTAGCTCTCCTAGGACTTCCCAAGAGTTGGCATAGTTACTAGGAGTCAGTAATGGGAGGGAAAATCTGCCATATTGGGAACAATTACGGTCTGATTTGGTACATGAATAGATTCGGTGGAACACTAAAGATGGATCCTCATCAAGGGTTGATGATGAGGATAATTATGCCTTAGCGGGTAAGGAAAATAAAAGGAAGGGGAAGTCATCCCATTCCAAATCAGATTATTGTGAGGGCGGAAAGAAGAAGGACATGTCAAAATTCCAGTGCTTTCACTGTCACAAGCTGGGACATTTTGCCACAAAGTCTCCGCTCAAGAAGACTGGTAAGAAGTTGTCAGAAGGAGCGTAAGGTGAGTCTCTTGCCTCTCAATTCGAACTGGACTTTACCCTCATCGCTTGTATGGTGTCATCAATGATGGCTAGTGTATGGTACCTGGACGTTGGATCTTATTTCCACATGACCGGTAACAAAGAGCTCTTCAGTAACTTGGAGGAGAAGGATATCAAGATGCATATCAAAATGGGTGATGATGGGAGGTGTAGCGCTACCAGGATCAATACAATTTCCTTTCAAAGGGATTCGAGTTCAACCCTCACTTTGTGAAATGTTATGTATGCGCCTAGTTTGAAGAAGAACTTGGTATTTGTTTCCATGTTGGAGGATAGAGGCTATGATGTGATATTTAGTAAGGGAAAGGTGTTCCTTCGTCACATAGCCACAGGAAAGGTGAATAGGATAGGGGTTCAAGTGAAGAATTTCTATAAATTGAAGGTAGAATATTGTGTTTCCTTGAGCACGAAAATAGAGAAGGTACAGATCCGAGACATCAGTGAGTTGTGGCACAGGAGATTAAGTCACTTAAACCATGGAACTTTGAAGATAATGCAGAAAATTTCTAGTGGTCTTCCCATGGGTACACTAGAGAAAGTTGACACATGCAAAGGGTGTAAATTTGGAAAATACACCAAAGCTTCCTTTCATGACAAAGACAGTCGAGCACAGTGATCCTCGATCAAGTTCACTCAGATGTGTGTGGATCGTTCTTGATAGCATCCATGACCAAGCACAAGTATTATGTTATATTTTTTGATGATTTTTCTCATAAGTGTTGGATCTTCTTCATGTAGAAGAAAGATCAGCTTTTTGCAAAGTTTTGTGAATTTAAATCATTGGTCGAGAAATATACTAGCATAAAGGTTAAAGCTCTCAGGAGTGATAACGGTGGAGAGTATGTGTCGAATGAGTTCCAAAACGTTTGTGCATTAGAAGGCATTCAATGGGAATTGATAGCACATCATAACCCACAACAGAATGGGGTGGCTGAGAGGAAGAATAGAAGCATAGTAGGATTGGCATGGGAAATGTTGCATGATCAGGACCTACCACTACACTTGTGAGTTGAAGCATACAACACGGCTACTTATTTTCATAAGAGAATCCCTCATCGAATTCTTGGGATGAGTACACCAAAAGAGGCTTTTTTAGGGAAGAAATCGGATGTGAGTCTACTGCCATGTAATTAAATATGCACTAAAGAAACTTGAGCCAATAGTATATTTGGGGATATTTGTGGGGTACAGTGATACACCTCACAACTATCGGGTGTACCTATAGACCAATGGGATGACAATGGTTTGCAAAGATGTAAAATTCGATGAAGAGAAGGACATGAGATGTTCCCTTGAGAGGGAGCTTCAACTACATGTGGTTAAGGAGATTTTAGCTCCAAAGGATAAACTCGGGATGATGTGGAGCAACCACATGTAGAGGATCAGAGAGTGGAGATGCCCACTCATGCAGAGTCTTCCAGAGATGGTAGAAAGTGCACTAGAGAGGCTGACAGGTTATTGCATGATGCTAGAGAGAATATGGGAGCACCCACATCATAGCATAGGCAGAGAAGGTCACCAAAGAGGTACACTAGCTACATGGCTCTGATGAGTGGATGTTTAGAGACTAAGCCATCCTCTTTTGAGGAAGCAGTGTAGAAACTAGTTTGGGTTGATGTCATGGTTGCGGAGTATGACTCCATTATTAGGAATAGTGTTTGGGATGTGGTCCCAAGACCGGAAGACAAGTCAGTGGTGAGTTCTAGATGGCTTTACAATGTAAATCAAGTAGTGGATGGTAGTGTGGAGAAACACAACACCAAGTTTGTGGCCAAAGGTTTTTCTCAGTTGGAGGGGATTTATTACGATGATTCTTTTTCTCTTGTTGCAAGGTACTCATAAATCAAATCCATTTTAGCACTGTCATTGTAGATGGGATGGAAGATACATAATATGGATGTAAAGACAACATTCCTCAATGGCATGATTGAGGAAGAGGTGTAAATTGAGCAACTTGAAGGATTTGAGACCTTCAACAGAGAGTCGTAATGTGTGCCGACTCAAGAGAGCATTGTATGGGCTGAAACAAGCACCTTGTGCTTGGTACACCAAGATCGATATCTATTTCAATGGGTTGGGCTTGACAAAAAGTGAAGCATATGTGAACCTTTACTATGTGAACCTTTACCATATTGTGGTTGAAGGTAAATTGTTGATTATTATTTTATATGTCGGCAATTTGATTATGGTGATGATAAGCTGATCAAGTCTTGCAAAGAGGATCTTTCAAGAGAGTTTGAAATGATGGACTTGGGGATCATGCACTACTTTCTGGGTATGGAAGTATGGCAAGGTGATGAGGAACTTTTTGTCTCTCAAGACAAGTAATCTAATGAGATTCTCAAAAGGTTCCACATGGAGAGTCATAAATCCATGGAGACTCCTCTAGCTAGTAACTGGAGGAAGGAGGATGATACTTCTGGTGAAGTAGTGGAGGCTACTATTTACAGCTAGCTTGTGAGTTCACTCATGTATTTGGTGAACGCATGACCGAACATGTGTTATGAAATTAACCATCTTATTCAAGCAATGGTTATGTCGACGAAGCTGTATTGGAAGGCAGCCAAACATGTGTTGATATACCTCAGAGACACTACTCATTATGGTTGATGGTACATATGAATAGAGGGAGTGAAGCTTCAAGGCTTCACCAATGCAAATTGGGCAGGGATTTTATCCAAAAAAAAGAGTACATCAAGTGGGATATTTAGTATTGGGTCGGCATTAGTTTCTTGGTATAGCAAGAAACATAGATCAGTTGCACTAAGTTCAGCAGAAGCAGAATACATGGCTATTAGTTAAGCATCTTGTGAGGATATCTCAATGATGAATATTCTTGTTGGTTTGGTTGGTCAACATATGGATCCAACTGTGATTTACTATGAAAATGAAAGTTGTATCAAACTCTTTGAGAATCCATTTTTTAATGATCACCCCAAGCATATCAATATCTAGTATCATCATCTTCGAGATTATGTGCAGAGGAGAATTATGTTGTTGTAGTACATTCCCATAGAGGATCAGGATGCAGATTTTTTGACAAAAGCATTGTCAAGATGAAAATTCGAGTTTCACATAGGTAGGATCGGGGTAGCAGATAATCCCTTATTAAGAGGAAGTGTTAACAATAGCAACAAGAAATTCTAATTTATTTTTTCCTTGAATTAAATTGTGAATTAAATCAAAATTCTATTCTCATAGCAACTTGTTATAGTTAATTAAAGTAAATTGACTTAATTTGCTTAGGAAATTCGAGTTAGAAGTCTATCTAGATTCATCTAGAGTGATCCCTAAATTTTAGGGGCCTGGGTTTTGTTGTAATTACATAACCCAGTCTAACTAAGGTATAGTCAGTTAAACTAGTTCTAACTGTTGGAGGAACTAGTAGTGGGGATGGGTACCAGGGCATCCTCAGTACCACACCATTTAGCTAAAGATCCAATCATAAATAACTCATGCATGTCAGTTCAGAGGAAAACCCAATTGAGATTAGAGTTCAAGGACAATGCACTATCAGTTGTATAATTTTCTGAGTTGTACAGATGGTGCATTCAATCAGTTGAGGTCCCATGGATGGATTGTGCAGCTATGGAGAGTGGATTTCCCAATTAAATATGGGCTAATTATCTCAGGAATTGCACAAGGAATTAAGGGCTTGGAAGGCAGCATAATTGGCTAATTGTTGGCTTGAGTTGGTTTTTGAAGCAAAGAGTTATATGGTACTAGTGCTGGAATTGTTCAAATTGAACACGAATTATATTTTCTTCTTAGATCTTCTAGTTAATGCAATATATATAGTCGAGGTTTTTAGTAGTCGCTTTCCCCAGAGAAATATTGTGGTATGTGCAATTTATATTCTCCTTTTCTTCTTATTGTTTTCATCGATAAATTTTGGTTTCCGCTGAAGAGTAGAGTAGATTATTGTCTTGTGTTTTAGCATATCACATAAGCTATTGAATCGATAGTAAAAATATACAAACTATGTACTTCATTGTCTCAGTGGATTGTGCAATTTATTGCCACAAGGAGTTGCACAATTTTCTTCCAATTGTCTGACTCAAAGGCTTGTGCAGTTCAATGTGATGGAGGGTTTCACATTCCCTCAAAGTAAGGCATTCAATCAAGGAAAGACTTATCTTGTTTTCACAAAAGTGATTTGTCCATATTTAGGAGTTGTGCAGCTATTGTCAACAAGGTCTGAATGTCATCATGAGGTGTCAAGTAGTTGTTACAAGGAAAGTGAAGTTAAGACATCAAAAGCTTTACATGAAGGAATACCAAGTTATGACACTTAGTACTTCAAGAAGGAAACTTCACGCAAGTTGAAACGACAATTCTTATGGTCAAAGGGAGGCTATCAAAGCACGGGAATTTTTTTGGAGGGGGGGATTTTAGTAGCTACAACAGAAGGAATAGAAAATAATATGAAAGAAAATAAGGAAGAAATGAAAAAATCTATTAGGGTGAAAATAAGGAAGAAATGAAAAAATCCATTAGGGTATAAATAAAAGAATTAAAAACTATTCTATGAAATGATATACCTAAAAGGGATATAGAGATCCAAGGAAATCATGAACATAAGGAGAAGTATGGTGTTGAGAATCAATCTCATATGGGGAGTATGCTATCATAATTGGAGAGCAGAAATATTGAAACACATAACCATAATATTAAATTTTCAATCTAAGATCCACATCATTGAGGCTTCAAGTCGATGCCACAGAACTACTACTTTCCAAATATTGATATGAGGAAGTTTGGTTATAATGATTTTGTAACATGGATATTTAAGATGCAACAATACTTTGATCTACATTAAGTGGAAACCTTACAAAAGGTAAATATTGCATCCATGTTTTTTGAGCAATACTAACATGTATAGTGTCAATGGCTTTGTGAAAGTAAAAATTATTATGTTATACCTTTTATAGAAAAATTTATAGCGCGTAATGGGGATATTAAGAGAAATACATTCTTTAGTCAATTGGTAAATCTTTGTCAAAAGGGTCTAGTTATAGAGCACATTCAACAATTTCAAAAGTTGAGTCTTAGAGTAAAGAATATTTCAAAGGATAATTTCTTAGACCTATTTATGGGAAATTTAAAGGAAAGAATCCAACATGAGGTGTGTCTCTTTCAACCTAAATCTCTAGATACTTTCAGTCTAGAAAGGAAAGTTTAATGTAAAAATATGTCCACTAGAAAATTAGTCACTAATAATTATAGTGAATATTGTGCTCCCAAGATGTAAGAAGATGTAGTTAGGTTCATAAGAGATGTATGATTTACTATACCAATAAGCCTAGTAACAGGAAATAGGATCTATAACATCACTTACCTATACTCATTGGTCCTTGGGAAAACAATTTTAACGGAATTTCTAGGAGGCTTGTTACACTGAAATTTGTCACCATGACTATCTACAGTTAATATGGCTCCATCAACAGTCATATTATCCTCCTTGGCAAGCCTTATACCTCTGCTCTCCATGTCAAACTTCAAGAAAGAGAGAATGTCATTAAAAAACATGTTTATCTCTGGGTACGCAGGTTCTCTCTACCTTGCCTGCGTGTACGCATCCCAAGCTCATTGTACCCGCGTACTTGTACGCTCTGTAAGTCAAGGGATGGGTGTGTACTCCTGAAAAGGTCAAAAGGCTGTCGGGAAGGAAGAGGAAGCATCGGAGGTCAATTCTCATTGGAAATATAGTTTGGTTTCTCAATGTGGAAATATACAAGGGTAGTGGACTCCTTTCGTCCTTGCAATTGGGAATCCTAGTTATTGATGGCAGAAGGAAAGACTGGGTGCAGAAGAAGGGAATCTTAGTTTTGAATTGTTCTTATGGTGTGGTTGAGCTCATTCGTAAGGAAACCTTGCGGCCGAAGGAGAAAGCCCAAGTTCCCTTGCTCTAATAGTGATTTTTGGTGCGACAGAGCCTAGTGGGTTCGCCTATGGTTTCTAGTTGTCAAATTTGGTAGGTGGTGGCCGATTTTGCACTCGTCTTGGGACGGAAACAAATCCTCTATCCCTAGGAGGTGCCCCATCATTGGTGGTATTATGGAAGGTGAAGGTGTCAGGATTATCTAGTGGGGGTGGTCCTTCATGGGTAGAAGGAGCCATCTTGGTGAATTCATGTTATTCTGGGTGGTGCTGCTCAAGTCTTCTGTCTATTGGGAGTGTTCTTTCGGGTGGAAAGTTTGGTGTTTAGTGCCTATTCAAGGTGTTCCTCCATCGTGGGAAGCTATGAAATCGTTGGTGCGAAGGGGCTGCTCTTCCTCCCCTATTTCCCTTTCTTTTGAAGGGGTGACATACGAGGCCCTAGTCACAGTGACGCCCCGTCGAGGTGGAAAAACAATTTGACGTGAGCGGAAAGGAAATGTAGGTGTGAGAGGAGGCCATAGAGGTAGGAAGTGGGTGGTGAGCAGAGGTGAAGGGCCGCACAACCATGATCAGACTTGCAAAGGCGACGACACCTATTGTGGTAGGGCGAAACATGTGCTGGCAACACCCGAGGCTTAGGAGGGGTAGGGTCTCTAGCATTGCTTCCTCGAGAGATTTCGTTCTCTCATTTCTAGTTTGATGGATAGGGTGGATGCTGCAGAACAATTTTTGCATGAGGATCATGCGATGCAGATGGCCTCTCTCAAGCGGCTACATTACTTTCAAAGTCAACATCAAGAAAGACTAGTCGTAGTCTGGAGAGGACAAAAACAACTCATAGAGAAAGTAGAAATGCTAGAGACCTAGATGGCGCACTATGAAGGACACATACAGTGTGACTTCCGCCCTCCTCTACCTCCTGGAATGGCCCCGGACAACCCTACATCCATTATGCCAGACGACTAGTATGATTTTTTTTTTTTTAAACATTATAGATGTGTTTTGGTGCCTCTGGTCCAACTATTTATGGAAGATGTCATTAGCTACTCTTTTGTATTTTTTTCACCAGGTGAAATTTTTGGTCAACAAACCCAGTCGCAGTGAGACCACCTATTTTGGGACATACTCTATGTACACCTTTTTCCGAAATTAATATAATATTGACTTACAAAAAAAACAAGTGCATAATGATATTTCTTGAATCACCCACTAGACATAATCGTTAAATATTAATTCATATAGTAATATTTTAGCTTTGCAATAAAGTATGGACTTAATATAGCTCAAAATGACCCCACGCCTACCACCCCATAATAAGTAAAGTTTAATTTCTAATAGTGCAACATATAAATATTTTACAAAGATCCAACCAATTAAACTATCCCAAAAATATTAGAGGTATATCAAAATTCTAATATATATCACAAAACCTAGTTTTAAAAAGAAAAAGAAAACAAGTTTTTAAAAATACATATTTGAAATCTAAAAAATCCAATGTATACATATTTAACATATATAAAAAATAGTATGTTAAAAATATTTAAAAATGTATTCAAAATTAGAAATAATCATATGAAACTAAAATATTCTTCTACTATAGATTTTCCATTCCAAACCATATTCTTAATTAAAATTGGACTTATTGAATGGTACTTAATTTTTTCATGCCTCAAAAATATGAATTTATAAAATATATGTAACTTTAAACTACATTGTTTCCTAAAACTTTGAATTTTAAGGTTCCCCTCGCTTTTTTAAGCTAGTTAGGATTTTTGTGTTAATTTAGGAGAAAAATTAAACGATAATAGTTGTCATTAGCATACTAGTGGGGAAAGAAGACCGGTAGAAAAAATATCACTCTTTTTTCCATTGAGTTTGACCAATATGATAGGTATAGAAGGTTTTTAGAATAGAACTAAGCCAAACAATATGGTCACAACGAAGCATAGTACTATTGATCTAGATTTTTGAATGAATGAAATAAAATACAAAAAAAAAAAAAAAACACTTCAATTCATTAATAATAAAGCATTGAAAATTGTTACATGGAGAATGGAAATAAACTAGCTCAGAAGATGGTAGCCTATCTTTGAGAAGAGATGTGGTGGCTACATACCTTCTTAACTATGTTATAATGAGGCTTGAAGTCTTATTTATTACTAAGAAACAATGGTAAACCTAAACATATAAAAAGCTAACCCTAGGAGATGAAGCGCCAAAATTTTATGGGCCCCATTGGGGTAAATTGGGACATCAACTTCTTGGGGTCATAACTTTGGCATATGATCTTCGTTTGATGTGTACAATACCTCATTAGAAAGATATATCTAAGGAATACAAATTTTGACTAAAATCCCTACCTATTGGATATGGATTTACCTGTTTTCCAAAAAATGTTGTTTGAGGCCTGAAAAAAGCTCCGTAAATTCAGGACCCGAAAAACTGCCAAAAATAGTAAACTATGCCATAATTAAGGAAACTAAAGGAAGCAATGTTCGGGGTCCAAGTGCAATAGGTGGGTGGCCACCAATATCCACCTAGATCATTCCTCCCCCCTTAAGAAGTAATGGTCCCCATTGTGTCGAGTGCCTCCATGATATGGGAAAACTTCTGTTGACCTTGGTCCCTGGTAAGACACTTTCCCTGATGCAGGAGTTGTCCTGCTTTGACAACTCGATACAATTGGATCTTTTGTTCGTGAGCATTCTTGATTTGTGTGTCCATGATCTGATCTATTTTGGCCCATTCCATGCAATCTCGGTTGAGCTCTATTGGTGTTAGTTGTTCTATAATGTCTGATGTGTCCAACAATGGTGGAAAGTATGGTCAAAGGCAATCCAAATTGAGCACTAGGTGCAAGCTGAGGAATGGGGGAATGTTGAGCTCAAAATAAGTTTATCCCATAGTCTTGGTGATGGTGTAAGGCCTGTATTTTAGTGGGCATAACTTCATATGGGCTCTAATAAGGCATTCTTTCCTCAAATGCAACCAAACTTTGTCACCCACCTGAAACTTATGTGGAACCCGATGTTGATCATGCCATTTCTTGTAATTTATGTTGGAATTATCCAAGATGTTGTGCACCTCATGACATATGTGTTGGATGTGTTCAATAAACATGGTTTCTTTATCAATCTTGGACTATGTGTGCATATTTTTTCTATGTAGTCATATGAGGCATTCCAACATCAATTAAACACAATGGTTGAAATTTTAGACCCACTTGAAAGGGACTGTGGTGAGTCGAGTTATGGAGAGATCTGTTATAACTGTGCTACGCAGAAGGAAGGATAGCATCCTAGGTTTGTGGATACTTGATTTTGTACATGTGTAGTGTGTGCACTATCATTATGTTGACGACCTCTATCTTGCCATTATTCTAGGGATGGAATGCAGTCGACTTGGTGAGCTTGGTGTCCAATAATGTTCAAATTCTTGACAAGAATGTGCTCAGGAACCTACTATCCTAATATGATATAATGCTTTGTAGAATCCCAAAATGTACCCACACTTGTTCAAAGAAAAGTTTGGCAGTGTCTTATGTTGTGATACTCTTCTTGCAAGCCACCAATATAGTCATCTTAGAAAATATGTCCATGATCACAAATACACAACCATGACATTGCATGGTATAAGGGAGGCCCAATAGATGGTCCATGGAGATGGATTCCAAAGGTTGGATGGGAGTAGGTAGAGTGCACAATCCTTGCTTCTTGATGGTTGGCTTGGCGATGGCACAGGTAGTGCAGGATCTGATATATTTTCCAACGTTTGGTTAGGTTTTTTTGCTAATAAAAGTATTTTTATAGTACAACCAAACTTTTCTCCACACCAAAGTGTCTTGCGACCCAACTGTAGTGCGCCTCCTAGATCATCTTGGCACGCTCGCTTAAAGGAGCATAAAGGTGTCCCACGTAGCATAATAATGCATCCTAGAGGTGGCTATATGGAACTTGTTTACCATGCACTAGCATCTAGTATGTGGTGGTGAAATCTAGATCACTTTTGTATAGTTGTAGCCATTTGAAAGTATCATGGCCACAAGAGTTGAGAGCAATAGTCAATGCTGCAATTGGGTGCCAACTGAGACAATTTGCAACATGATTAGTGTTACGCTTCTTTCATTTAATGTTCAAGTGGAATTGTTGTAGATATGTAGACCACTTCTGATTTTGATCGTTCCATAACTTCCCTTGTGTTTGTATAAACTAAATAGGT
This sequence comes from Pinus taeda, assembly GCA_000404065.3. Classification (NCBI taxonomy): domain Eukaryota; kingdom Viridiplantae; phylum Streptophyta; class Pinopsida; order Pinales; family Pinaceae; genus Pinus; species Pinus taeda. Next base: position 36,910 of record APFE030981607.1, read on the forward strand.
CAGTGATCTATGTGGATGACCGTATCCTTCCCCAGATTGTAATGTTTCCATTTTGAACATACCTGCATGATAGAATACATCTCTTTATCATAGGTGGGTTATTTATGAATTGTATTAGAATGTGTCTCACTGTGATTGGCCATCGAATGCCCTTGTTGGGTGAGAACTACACCAATAGAATAGTAAAAGGCATTTGTCCCAATTTCAAATGGTTATTATAGGTCTAGAAATGTGAGTATCGGTGCAAAGAAGAGATGATACTTCAACTCAACGAACGCCTTATGTTGGGACGTAGACTAGGAAAATTTTTCTTTCGCTCCACCCTTGGTAACCTGACTCAAAGGCCAAGTGATATAAGAGAATCCCAAGATGAACCTTTGATAAAAAATGGCAAGGCCCAAAAATATGTGTAGTTCTATTAGAAGCGTTGGAGTTGTCCAATCTTGAATGACTTGGGTCTGAGCTGAATCCACATGCACACCTTGCTCATCAATGATATAGCCTAGATAATGTGCCTATCTTATGCCAAAGGTGCATTTCTCCAAACTAGAAAATAGTTTGTGTTGTCGCAGTGTCTGAAGGACTTGTTGAATGTGTTGCAGGTGCTCTTCCCAACTCTTATTGAAGATGATTTCATCTAGATATACAACCACGAATGATTTGGTGAAGGGCCGCAAGATGCCATCCATTAGCCTCATAAAATTTGTAGGGGAATTTTTCAACTTGAAAGGCATGACGAACCACTCAAAAGGGCCCTCCTTGTATTTGAAGGCAGTCTTCCATACATTTGTGGGATCTATTAGAACTTAGTGATAGCAAGACTTCAAATAAATCTTGTTGAAATACTTGGCCACTTTGAGTTGGTCAAGAAGGAAATAAATTGGATAGAATGTTGGATATTCGTGGCTTTGTTGATGCAGACTGGGTTGGAGATCTGGATCAGAGAATATCTACAGGTGGGTATGTGTTTAACCTATTTGGAGGTGTAGTCAGTTGGATGAGTAAGAAACAATCTCTAGTGGCACTATCAACTATAGAGGCAGAATACATGGCAGCCACTCATGCAAGCAATGAAGCAGTTTGGTTGCAAGAGATTGTGTTCAAGTATGGGGTTAGTACAGGGAGCTATAAGGATAGACTGTGATAGCCAAAGTGCAATTTTCTTGGCAAAGAACCCTGCTTATCATTCAAAGACAAAGCACATTGATGTTCAGTATCACTTTGTGAGGGATATGATAGAAGACAAAAAGGTGTTGCTGGTAAAGGTGGACACTTTGAAGAATACTGCAGATGCATTGAAAAAAATTGTGAGCTCTGAGAAGTTCTCTTGGTGTAGAGAGACAATGGGCGTTTCAGGGCTGGAAAATGACTAAGCTCTCTTGTGTCCCCCTGTGGAAAGAAAACAAAAAGTGGGAGAATGTTGGGTTGTGTTATATTCTTTCCATGGCTAGCCCACATAGTTAATCGGGGGTTAAAGGGGGGGCGAGCCCCCCTTCGTTGCCTCGATTATGTAGCAGGTTGCCAGGGGGTTTTACAGGGGGTTTGAAGTGTACCCATAACCCCAGTTTATGGGTTCTAGGGTAGCGCCTCGGAAAATTTTGGTTTTGGACCCTATGTTAGGTTGGGTGAACCCACCTATGGTTTTGTGCATGATTTTCGCACATGTTTTTTGGACGCGATGGTTTTCGGTCCATGGTATTGGATGCTTCGGCCATGTATAAATATGTATTATAACATTGAAAGGAACATAATGAAAAATCAAGCTGGTAGTCCCGGTTTTGGGATCTAGGGGAAAATATCTATGTATATGTGTTTTATGTGTTATTCTCTCACGTTGTTTATTTTTTGTGTTTTAGAATTCGTATGCAGGTAATTTTTGTACAGGGTTAAAACCTACACTACAAAATACCTCTTGGCGAACCAAGACGTATGGGCAGGCAATCTCCCTAAATACTATGTTCGATGTATCACAGTGTATAAGGTGGCTGACTCGGTTATCTAAGGATGGAGAACAACCTAGTGTTGTCCTCCCATATATACCCGAAAGTATGTGGAGGCCCAATCTATATAAGCGTTGTCTAATGCAAAACCGCACAGTGAGAGGATTCCCATATACTTTACATACTGTAACACCGCCCTATATGCTCGAAGGTGTTGAGGGACAAAGTCCCCTAGAGTTTTGGGTCAACACCCTAGCAGAGCGGGGGTTATCTACAATAAAAAAACAAGCATTCCACACAGCCATGATTCTTAAATAAGAAAACTACGTGAAGAGAGGTGCACATGGGGGTCCTTCATTCGGGTAGATCCAACCAGGGTCTAAACCCTCTTAGAGTCCCTCTCAATCCTTGAAGCTGCAAAACAACCAATTCAAAGAAGCATAACAATATATAGGCAAAGTATCATATAGAAATCAACTTCATAACTTATTGAAAGATGGTTAGTTATACATTGAAATTATGCATATGTAAACCATAACAATAACATCATATGCATAAAGAAGATTGATTTCGGGAACAAGACAAATGTTTCTTTATTGCAGATAACTAAAACGAAGCAAGGAATGATAACACCTGAATCTTCCTCTTGCTGGCTCCAAGCAGAACCGTCCTCCTGGTCTGTTTGATCCCAAGTCTTCAAAAGGCTCCTTCCATGACTCACACAAGGATATCTCAACTAGTGAAATGAAATCATAACTCAAGGAAACAAGGGTTTCCTATAGTGGGGGAAGTGTTGGAAGCACAGGGATCTTCAAACTTGATCAGGGATAATCTCAGCAGAGTAATTCTCTCTCTTCTCTCCCACTTGAGGCCTTCCCATTGAAGCCTTTTTATCCTTCTCCCAAAGTAGTTTTTTAGTTGGGAATTCGTTGGGAACAGTTGGGCCACGGGAACTAATAGGTAATCAACAGGTAAAACCCATGATCTCCACCCAAAATTAAGAAGATTTAATTTTTTTAAGTGTTTTAAGACATATATGTGGGTTGGGTATACACTGACCCTCGTACACACGCATTTAGCTCAGGGCAATGTCACGTATAGGGAGTAAAATGGTGTTTTTTTATGTATTTGGACCAAGTCTGGAAGGAGGGGTTGCCATAGGCCATAAATGCAACATCACAAATATCAAGAGTGACATTTGGAGCTATAACAGATGCCCCCTAATATATGAGGTCAGAAGGGGTACATGATGGTCGAAATATATTAAGTACATGGAAAGGAAACCTGTCAAAAAATGAGAAGGACTTCACTAGATTTCAGCCTGCCAAGCCATAAAAGGAGATCAAAAAGAAACACTATCTGAGGCGGGCATACCCATGCTCAAAAAAAGTAAAGAATGTCTACATATCAAGTACAAGCGTATCCACTAAATATACAAGTATAGAAGACTAGAAATACATAATGGATCATCTGATCACGATCGAACAAGTACATGTCTGAATATCACATATAATAATGTCAATGATGCTGAAAGATGAAGCTGATCACTGATATCAAAGACTGATCCCGAAAGTACCAAATGAACATGATGGAATAAGATGGTACTACACTACAAACTCAGGTACCAGCACATAGAATGTCACCATGAATGACTGCAACATATATGGTGAAATGGTATCAACTAGAAACAACATGAGCAACTACCAAGTGAAATAATGAATGCTAATGCAACCCGAGGTCTTCACCGACCACCGTGGTACATTTCTACACAATGGGAATGAATGAGCTGAAGTCGACCATGTGAGAAATCATTTTATTACTGGTCATTGATGTATACCATTAACAAATGCGAGACTACTCACTGATAATGATAATGAGAGTCAAGGTACCCCAGTACATTCTAACAAGTGCGAATAAATTATCTAAAGTCGAACACCTGGAATAATCTATCGATCAGGAGACAATGATGGTTTCCCATTGTCGATAGTGAAAGATCTGCCACTGATGACTGCAAACCCCAAGGTACTGCCAAATGGACTCTAGACCTTTGCCCCAGAGCAATGAGTCGTAGTCGATAGGGAAAGATCCTCTAGAAGGAAGGCATTAAGGCATCCTTCATCAATCTAACACGAGTGTAACCCATAGGTCAATAATGTGGAAGGAATTGGACGAAGAAAGATATAGTAACCCAACCGAAGCACGTTTCCGACATACACAAGACGTAGCTAGCGCATGACAAAAACCCTCTGAACAAACCAATGATGAAAGATAACAAAGAGGTGAGGTATCCACCAATAGGGTCAAATGGAAACCAAGGTATTGCATGAATACCAATGTGTGATAATGTAAGCTGACGTCGAACACAAGGGAAACCACTCATTGAAAGACCCATGATACTGATCGATGTTGAGCACAAGGTGACCTATCAATAATTAAAATAGGGCCAGGGTGCGGCTCTAGGCCTGTCCTTAGAGCAATATGTCATCGTCGATAAGGAAAAGACCCACTAGAAAGAATTCAATGGAGACCTTCTCAAACCGGCACGAGTAAAGGAATAATATAACTGATGTGATGATAGATAAGACACTGACAACCAGGGATGGCTGACTGAAAAATGAGTCAATAGACACCGCAGAGAGGCCGACTCATGCTAACTTCCCTTGAACAAAAGCACAACTCAAATGATGACTTTGTGGCAGCATATGATAACTCTGTATAAGCTCATCATGCAGGAGGCACGAACGAACTCTCCATATGATTGGAAGAGATAACCAATCGGAGGAGAACTAACTCAATAACAAGGTTAAGGCATACTTAAGCCAAACTAAATGCCACCCAAATGGAGGAGACTTTGTTTGAGTGCTTTGTTCAAGGGCGACATGACTCTAGCTACTAACAATAAATCAAAATATTGTCCCGTTCCTGCTCTTTTTTGGAATATATATATATATAATTATATATATATATATATAGATATATATTGTCTTTTCCATTAAGCTTGGAAAAAAATAAAAGAATGCTATAATACAGTGGAAAGAACGAGTGTCGGTGAAGCAGATGATCTAGTTCCTGGGATTGGAACAATCCTATGCTCAATGGAGGGAGGTGAAAACGGGTCAAAGACACTCAAAGGTATGTTCCTTCCATGGGTCATTGTGTGTCAAGTTGCAGAAGTCAAGGGGATGCAAGTTTGATTGTGCAGACGTCATGGTCAAAAGTTGGCTTAAACATGAGTCCAAGTGAAGCCGGCTAAAGGCCAAAAGGTGCAAGTAGTCAATATGCAATGTAGTAGTACAACTCAACACGAAGGAGCCTCTAGGATATACGGCCAGAACGAAGTGAAGAAGAAAAAATGAATGAGTCTTCAGCGCATAAGTCATGGCGGGACTAAAGAGGACTCCTCAAGCCTAAGGAAAATGAATCAGAATGGGTGCCAAGTGACAACAAGGTACTATCTAGGGCACTCATGATAAGGTAGGCTTTACCACACAGGTCATGATACTTCTAAGCAATGAGAAGGTTCTGCATCATAACTTGGTGGGGTCGATCCTAAGGCCAAAATGGGAAAGGAAATTGATAAGTGCATAGTGCAGGTGGAAAAACCTAACCTATATGCCAGCTTCAAGAACCAATACCTGTCAGAATGGATCAACCATAAAAATTTCCAAAGAAGAAATCTTCCAAGTTCTGTAAACATAAATAGGAACACTAGACAAGAAGTTAATACATCCCACATATAAAATTCATATAAAATCTTGTGTTATAGAATACAAAACTTGAAAATGCATACCTTATATATATAATATGGTACAGGGAACCACACAACCTTGTGACTTACACATAATAGTTTTTCTAGACAAACCCCTTTCAGGGCTCAGGTCAAGGCCTCCTTTGGTAGTCAAAACTCATGGCTTCAAAGAGTTCCTCTTGTGATGGCAAATCAAATTCCTAGAAATCATGAGAACTACAAGGATCAAAAGAGGGAATTAAAGGGTCCCATGTCCCTATGGGAAGAATCTCACGGTCAACTGCCGGGAACAAGTCCCAAGAAGGAGAATAATAGGTCAAAGGATCCTTCTCAAAAGCAATTGAACATTGAGGATTCAATGCCACATAATTCACTCGTGGCGGGTTAGAGTCTATTTGAACACTTGGAACAAACCAAGGGGTATTCTGCAATAAATTCGACTTAGGGTGGTAATTATCAAATGTAAGCTGATCAATAGTGACAATATTCCCATTATGAGGAAAACACATCACTCGAAAGAGCAAAGACACCACAACATTCATAGCATAGACATAATCACGCCCAAGTTGCATATTAAAGTCTAAAGGGCTATCAACCACCATCATATCAATTAAGACAGTCTTCCCATCTAAAGTAATAGGAAATTGAGGAACAACACCCATAGATTCACCAGGACTTCTATCATAGGCTAACAATTGTCTCTGATTTGTCAACAACTTTGGGGAACCCAAAGCTTTCCAAGTCAAAGAGGATATAAGACTTGCAGAGGATCCTTCATCCACCATACATCGATAGATGTTTGTGGAATTAACTCTAACCTTTATTTGGAAACGTGCAGCGGAAGGAAGACGAGGCTCAACAAGGCTATTCCAATCAAAGGAGACACTCCTAGAACTTGGAGGGGGAACATTCGAAGCAACCAGAATGCCCCCTATATCAGAAGACTTTGTACTAGAAATCAAACAGACTCTTTTGTTAGGCATTTCACCCCCCAAAAGAGGAGTGTAATCAACCATAGATTGCACTGGCTCAACCACATCATCAACCAATGGTTGATGGGAGTGTTGGGAAACCATATCAGATCAAGGAGTAGAAGAAATTTCAGACTCGGACCATATCCTTTGTACCTCAGGAATACCAGGGCACAAATGAGTAAGATGTTCTCCCTTGCATATCTTACAATGGAACTTAGGTTTAAAACTTCTACGTCCAGGTTTCTTATCAACATCCATTCCACCAACATGACTAGCAGTGGTTTGCAGAGAGTCCTGAACATGACTTTGCAGAGGTCAATGACTCTTTGCTAGTATGACTTGCAGTGAATAGACTCATGCCCCCATCATGACTTGCAGCTGCTGAAGGCTCATATTTGACATGACTAGTAGAGGTTGATGATGAGGTGCTAGTATGACTCGCATTGACTATACTTGTGCCCCCAACATGACTTGCAATGGCTAAAGGCTCAACTTCAACATGGCTTGCAGAGGTTGATGATGAATGGATAGAATTATTCTTCTTCTTCATGTTCCTCTTTCTCCTCTTTTAATATTTCTTATTACAAGGAGGAGAAAGAGAAAACCTATATTTCTCTTTGAAAGAAGATGAACAATTAACATCCATATGATGCCCTTGAAATAAAGCATTCATCTGAGAAGCTTCAAGAACATCTCAAATATTCAGAGTGGACCACAACCAAACTGGTAGTCCAACATTCAATCTAGAAATATTCAAAGTGGCCATCAAGGGAGTACCAATGTTTCCAAAGAAAGGAAAAGCACAAGGATCCCCTTTTGGGAGGGTACCTTGGTTGGTTTCCACGGGAATATGGGCCATATCCAACATATTCGCAGATCCTTCCCTTACGGGAATGCAGAAATGACTTTTCAAGGAAGATAGACACACAACCAAAACCTTTTCCCTTGAGGAGGCAAATCCACAACTTTTGAAAGAAAGATCAAAAGCCTTTTAAGATTGGTGGAGTAGTAGGTCATATTATCACTCAGATTTTCCTTAGAATTTATTAAAAGAAGGAAAGGATCCAAGGTAACCACAAACCAACTTTTAGACTCGGGTGCTAGCCCACCTAAGTCTAGAGAGGGATCTCTATTTATGATTTAGCTATGTTTGAAAGGATTTTAGGCTAGTATTAATGTTCAATGATGTTGTTTTGTTTGAGAGTGGTGGAGTTCTGAAACAAATGGGCAAACTAGGCTTTTAGGCCATTGGGTTATGGAGTCAATCAGGGATAATTCACTGGATCAAGTCAAATTGTTGAGGTATGACTTCAATAGGCAGGATAACAGAATAAAAACAAACCTTGGGGCTTGAATGGGTGATAGTTCTACTCCAAACTAGAGGGCAATTAAGAATCCTCAAGTTAGGATTAGAAAGAAGAAAGGAAGATAGGTCAACTAGCAGAGGGCAATTAAGAATTCTATACCAGGGACTTATGAGAAAAACTATGGGGATAGAGGAGCAATTAAGAATTCCTTTATCGAAATAGTTTAGAAGAAAAAATAAAAATGGTAGACTGTTGATAGCAAAGAGAAATAAAGCTAATTCTGATATACTTTGACTATTTTACCATTTAGATTTAGGATGCATGAAACATTGAAACATATAGAAAACACATAAAATCACAAGGATAGAATACTTATTTGTGATCACATTGCATGAGAATCTGATGAAATGTCCTAAGCTTTCATTCCTTTTCTAGCAAAAATCCAAGTTTGATTACAAAAGCTTTATCAGCTTGATAGCATAGATTTACAGAGATGTTATAGAATCCACACACAATACTTCGAATGGAGAAGTATTTATACAAAAATTACATCAAAAATATCTCATAACTACATGAGATTTATTCTAGGGAATACAAAATATCTTTTACAAAAATATAGGGACAGATGGAAAACTGATTACTGTTGTCCCTTTATTCATGCATGAGCTGGAGGTTGAAACTCAGATTTACCTCTTACTGTTGCTTCAGTGATTGTGTGTTGGATCTTTGTTTACTTTTATCTGATGACACTTTTTACCTGTATTCTGATACTCTTTACCTGTGTTACTTGACCTTACTGTAGTAAATATTTTATACTTTACAAATTTTCTACAACAACTCATAATATCTGTATTATATCAGTCCACCATTCATCGTTTGGTATTTTCATTCTTATCAATTCTCTGGACACTTCGTCAGCTTTAGTGTACTTTGCAAAGTTGGGCTGGACCATAAACAGGTGTTTCACTTCATGCTCAATATAAAAAGGTTTTCTAAACCATCATACAACACTTTTCCTGTAGGTAGTGCTTTCACTGTGGATGAGCTGGCTTGACTTTTAGCTTGTTTGTGTAGTTTCTCAACATAGTCTCCATGAGTCATCATCTTGTCATTTATGACCATTGGACTTGGTAGGCCTTTATCTCTTAAAATTCCATATTTTAACATAAAATCATCTATGTCCTCCTGAATACTTCGACATCTTCTTTCCAAATTAAGCATCAAGTTATTTTTAGTAATAACTTTCTTAATTTCCAGGATGGTGGCAGTTCTATCCTCAATATCCAATTGTTCCAGCTGATGCTTACTTTTTCTATTCAGGAAGTTGATCAATTGGGTTGCCTCTTCAGATTTCTCTCCCAATACTTCCCTAGTCTTCTGTATAGCCTCCGTAGCTAGTTTGACTAACTCTGTCTGTTCAAAAATGATCTGAATAGCGGACCAAATATCATTGATAGAATCAATGATATTGGTCCATAAAATCTCTCTGATATCTCTCAAAGGCTTTTCCAATGTTAAGTCTTGCTCTAATGTCTTGATTCTTTCAGTCATTCTTCTATTTTTCCTCTCTTCTTCAGTGTAGTTAATTTGTGATAGCTCATAATTTATTTCCAAGTTGGTAACCGTTTCTTTTAGTTGCTTGGATTTTCATTTCTCCCATGGACTTTATTAAGTCTTTTGTTTGCTTTGTTGAAGTTGCTACTGCTTTTGATGTACTTGCTATTGTTGTTACTCGCAGAGCTGTTGCTGGAGGAAAGTTGGTGCCAAAGATGTTGCAATAGTAGATGGCACTGCTGTAGAAACCATGGGTATTATAGTCTGAGGCATGGTGGTCGACTCACCCTGTTTGGACTACAAAGATTTTTCTAGTTCCTGCTCTGTTTCTTTCAACTGCTCATTCAACTTAAGGATCAAGTCCATAAGTTCTTCCTCTTTTTGTTTCTCAATTACTTCTGCAGTTTATGGATGTATGAGGGGAGGGAGTTTGAGTTGTTTCCTGAGTGCAGCAATGTCATCATTCTTTTTCTTTATCAAACTTTCAGCTGCTTTAACATCTTTGGGATCATGTCCCAATTCAATCACTAGGTCTTCTAATGATTTTATCCTTGTGTCCTTAGCCTGAGAAGAGGCTTTTTCCAACTGTAATTGTGCTGTAGTATTACTTAGAGAATTTTGCAACTGATGTGCAATGATAGCTTTACTGGTCAATGTGGAATAGACCATCTCACCTGTTTGCTTACGAAGCTCAATCTGATCAATTGGGTGGATGTCTTTAGCAAGAACTTCAAAATTTGTTTTAAAATAATCAGTCATGGACTGTGATTGTTGTACTGTTGGCTTCAAAAATCTCATCTACATCTTTCCCTATTTGATGTCAAAGGCTGACATCAACCTTGTCTGATTTGTAGGAGCCATTTTCAGATATTTGGCATAGGTTTGAGCCTTGAGCTGCTCATTCCTAGCCTTAATCTCTTTGTACTTTTCTTTCAAATCTTGGCTCTGCTCTGAAACTGTCATTAGTGATGACACTTCTACACTTTGCTGCCCGCTTCGTGCCTATGTTTGAGAGGTAGATGGTGTCTCCCATGCTAGTGTTGTCTGCACTATGTCACTTCTTGGCTCTTCATACTCCTGTTCAGATAGAGGATTCAATCTCTACCTCTTCACATATACCTGGTCCAATGGCATTGTAGAGGGGCTAACCTCATTCCTACTTCTTTTTTGAATTATCTCCTCATTAAGAGGGGTATGCAATACTGGAGGGTTGCCCATATGTGTATCAGTTTGGGTCAACTCCTCAGAAATGCTCTGATCCTGAATCTTTTCCCTATCTTGAAGTCTTTGGTTGTCCTGATGTCTGTGCACTATGCTCTTGTGTTGGTCTTTGTAAAGATTCTTCAGGCACTTGTACAAAGGAATCCAGATCAAGTTGTCTTTCCAAATCTTTCATAACATTTTCTACTTCAAATTGTTCACTATCTTGTTCTATGAGTGTTACCTCCACCCATTCATTTTGATTTGCATATTGTTTTATCTCTAGAATTCTATGATGGATGTAGGGGGATAATTTATGCTTCTATGTTCTATCACAGATGAAGCTATGAGGATCATAAGTGTTAGAAAATTATATATTACAGAGCAATGGAACACATAAAATATTGCAGAAATATAAACACAGAAAACGCACAAAATAAGAGAGACACAGATATACGTGGTTCACCCAGTTTGGGCTACGTCCACCTCGAACAGCCTGTCCTTCCTTTCTATTATCCAGCAAAATGAAGAGACACAACCTACAACAAATCCGTTGTAATATCCTCTGTTTTCTCTCACAATCTCACCTCTCTGTTTCTCGCTCACACAGAATACACATCTATATCCGCCTCAAATACAATGCCCTCATACAAAGAGAGGGGTTTCCTTCTAGGGCAAAAAACCCTAAACTAAACATAATTTCTATCGTCAGATCATCCGCCTAATGAACGGCTCAGATTGACTAGAAATTACTATACTTTTACAAGGCAAATTTACATCTATTTTTAGCTTCGGGGGCGCTGCCCCGAGCCCCCGCCGGGGGACCGCTGGCCCCTGGACCCCCTAGCCGGGGGGGATCGGCCCCCCCAGACCCTCGCAGGGGGGACAAGTCCCCCCCGCGTGGAGGGGTGTACAAAACTTCCTGGGGAATACATCCGGCTGAAACAAAGACCTCTGAACAATCATGCTCCACACACAACAAATAGGTCAAGGGTTATGGTCTTGGTATTCATCAATTGGAATCTCTATAAGAATAATTTTGTGCGGGTTTTCCTCTCCAAGAGGGAGAGGTTTTGGCCTTGGCAGAAAGCCAACATCTTGTGTTCTTGTCTCTTGTATTTTGGTAATTGTTTGATGAAGTAAGAAATACACACACTAATGATATCAAGATAATATTGTGTTAATAAGCAAAATAAAATAAAATACCTCACAAATAGTTATCATGCTAAGAATAATCACAATAACTACATCTTCCCTAGATTCTTCAGCAATTAGGAGCTTGGAGGTTTGGAAATTCAACTAAGTATTGGCCAAAGGAAGTCACTCAGGCATAGGATAGAAAATACTTGTGCAGGTTGCGCTCAAGGTTGATAAGATCATATTTTATTAATCCATATTCCTTGACTAAGTAGGGGCTTGGTAGGCAGAAGAATTGGCTAAGTGTTGGCTTGAGCTGGCTTGTGAAGTAGAGAGATAGATTGTACTAGTGTAGGAATTGTGCAGGTTGAACAAACATTGTATTTTATTCTCAGATCTTCTGGTTAATGCAGTATAGATAGTCGGGGTTTTGAGCGGTTTCTTTCTCTAGAGAAATATTGTGTTATGTGCAATTGATATTCTTCCTTTTCTGCTTATTGTTTTCATCAATCAATTTTGGTTTCTGCTGAAGAGGAGAGTAGATTCTTATCTTGTGTTTTAGCATATCACATAAGAGGTTGAATCTACAATAAAAATCTACAAGAGGTCCCATGCTAAGGTAGCAATGGCTACAATGATTTTTCATCCACCTTCTTACTAAACCATGAAGAGGACAAGTTTTTTGGTCTAACAAGTTAACTTTCAATACTATTTTGTTGAGACTAAGGAAACTGTGGTAGTTATAACTACTTCTGGTACTCTATAGAGCTAGCCTCCCAAAGTAATAATGACATTACAAGGCCTAGACTCATAAACAACATGACATTTCCACATATAGGGTTGTCCTAAAAAAAATCAAAACTTTCAATTGGGGAAAGATCATATAACACCTCATCTTTGAAGGGATTCATGCTATAGAATATGTGGCATTGTTTTCTAACATAGATTTCTCATCCTTGGATCAACAATAAATGGTGTATGTTTGCATGTGTGGCATTGTTAGCAACTTCAATCACTTGATGACTTTTGTTGAGATTAGGTTCTTTTTGGATATCATTTTCAACAATGAGATGTAGCGGAGTCCCCTTCACCCATTTGTGAATGGCAAAGGCACTTTCCCTCGTTAAGCTCCTCTAACTCTTCTGATTGGATCTGCATGGTTGTGATAGTAGCATTGGGTTTTGTGTTAATATTCCACTTTCTATTATACAATCCACGAGATGTGTTGGGACCTAAATATTTTTGACAAAATCCCATGCGGGGGAAGAATTAGTGGGCTTTATGTAGGGTCATGGTGCCCAAATAACCCCCATCAAGTGCAAAAGTAGAACTTGATTGAAAGGGAGGAAATATATTACTAATGAAGATGCAGTCAAAGGGTATGATGGAGTGTTTAGGCCCATGTGAGAAGTCAATAGGAGAACCAAGATGGATGTTATCCCTAGGAATAATGAAAGAAGTTATATCCTTTAAGAATTATTCACCATCATAGAAGAATATGGTTAATGGGGTATGGCTACTTTTTCAAACACCAGAAGAAATGGGTGTGAGTATTAATAAGGGTGAATGGATCGATCTAGGTTGAAATGGTGAGGAGGTAATTCTAGATTCATAGGGTAATATTCTATGGAAGTGCATGTGGCATAAACAATTGTAGTGGTTACACAATTCATTAGATTAGCGTGAGTGGAAGAAGGGGTGTTTTTTTAGGTGTTAGAATTGGGGTGGTTCTGTCCTGTATGACTTACAAGGGTGAATACCCCACAAACATCTGCAACATAAGTGAAATTGTGTCCAAGGAGGATATTCTAATCCATGAGATTGGTCATGACACTAATATTGATCAAGATAGTGTTACTACCTAAATCAATTGGGAGATTAGGTACAACCCCTACTAGGTTATAAAGTCTATTGTTAAAGGCTCTTAACTTGGTCCTTAGTGGAACAAGAGAGGGAAAGCCCATGTGTTACTGGAATAACAAGGACATAGTACAGGAGGAGGTCATTTTATCTACTACATATAATGAATAGCGAGCCCCTTAATGATTACTCAAATTTGGAGTGGGTTGAATATGAGAGGAGTATTTGATATGCGAGTCCCAATGCAATGTTATATAACAATACCAAAATAGCCTGAAAATATAGATAAAAGTAACTCCACTGCTCGAGAAAATATATAAGAACAAAAGATAAGACTTTTCTAGGGGAAGCCTCCTTTTATTATAGAATAAGTGTACAAGGTGATATGATTCTAAAACTAGGGGGAGAGGGAGAGGGGTAGAGGGGGGGAGAGAGAGGAGAAGAGAAAGGGAGAGAGCGAGAGAGGGAGAGAGGGGGAGAGGGGGGAGAGGGAGAGAGGGAGAGAGGAGGGAGAGGGAGAGGGAAGAGCGGGAGAGGGGGAGAGAAGGCGGAGAGGGGGAGAAGAGAGTGGGAGAGGGGCGGGGGAGAAGGAGAGAAGAGGGAGGGGAGGAGAGGGGAGAGAGAGGGAGAGAGAGCGGGGAGAGGGGAGAGAGGGAGGAGAGGGAGAGAGAGAGGGAGAGAGAGAGAGAGAGAGAGAGAAGAGAGAGAGAGAGAGAGAGAGAGAGAGAGAGAGAGAGAGAGAGAGAGAGAGAGAGACTCCTTGAGAAAATATATAAGAACAAAAGATAAGACTTTTCGAGGGGAAGCCTCCTTCTATTATAGAATAAGTGTACAAGATGATATGATTCTAAAACTAGGTCTCCTTAGTGTATGTGGAGAGAGAGAGAGAGAGAGAGAGAGAGAGAGAGAGAGAGAGATCTCATCTTCCCATGTCACCTCTTCCACTTGATGAGACACCTCATAATTACTTTACTTCATGGTTTCCTAATCAATTCCCTAATACTTGTTTCAAGGAGTATTTCTAGTTCTAGTATGATTTTCCCTTCTTCATCATTTTTTGATAAAATAGTTTGATATCGGATCTTGTTTTCAATTACCTTATTTAAGAAAGAAACATGGAAGGCTTGAAGTACATGTGAAGATGGAGGGAACTCCAATTTTTAAGCCACACTCCCAATCCTCAGTAGCACCTTATAAGGATGCTAATTTATTCTCCTTCTTTTGTTGCTTGAGGGGCATATATTTATATGGTTGTAGCCTTAGAATTACCCAATCACCCACTTCAAATTCCCTTTCATCATGATATTCATCTACTTGTTTTTTCATCCTATTCTATGTTGTAACCAAGTTGTCCTTCAATAGTTTAAGAACCTCTTGCTGGTTCTCTATGCGGTCTTCCACTGCTAGAACATTTGCTTTCCGTTTCAAGGTTGATGTGATGGATGGAGGGTGATATCCACAAAGTGCCATAAATGGGGAATTTTTTTATGAGTGTGGAAGGATTTATTGTACCACCATTTTTCCAAGTGAAATCACTTGACCCATTCTCTCTATTTATCATATGTAAAGTAATGAAGATATCCTTATTGACATTTATTCACAATCTCATTTTACCCATTAGATTGAGGATGGTAAAAATAGCTATGAGGAAATTGAGTACCCAAAAAAGAAAATAATTTATTCTAAAAATTTCTAGTGAAAATTGGATCTCTTTCATATACAATAGTCCTAGGGATTCCATGCAAAATTTTAATTATTTCTCTATCAATGTTGTGGCTACTTTTCTTGCTTTAAAAGGATGAGAAAGAGAGAAAAAATGGGTATATGTTGTGATTCAATCCACTACTATCTTGATGACATTTTTCCCTTGAAAATTGGGCAAGTTTGTAATAAAACCCATTGAAATATCTCCCCAACATTGAATTGGTATAGCTAATGGTTGTAAGAGACCTTAAGTCTTGATTGTCTATCTCTCATTCTATTTGCATTCCATCCATTCAAACACAAAATTTTTGATCATCACTTTATGGCTTACCTAGAAACAAATACTTCTTGATCCTATCATAAGTTTTCAACAACACGTATCATAAGTTTGCTATAGGATACATGTGCAATTCTAAAGAACATATTGTTTCAATTGGGAATTCTTGCATAAATATAAGTGATCATGATACCACAACAAATCATTCTTCTTCACAAATTTATTGAATGCATTTGGGTCCTCTTGTAGTTGTTGAATGATCTTGCATGCTTTCTGATCTTACTCCCATTCTATCCTTACTTCTTCCACCTAATTACATTGTGAAATAGAAATAACACATCTTAAGCCATACATTTCTTCTTCTTTACTTGAAAGTGCGTTTGCCACCATATTATGCTTTTTTTTGTGGATTATTTCAAATTCATAACCTAGAATCTTTATAATGTACTTTTTGTGACTTTTCTAAAGATAATTATTATTCCAAGAATACTTAAAAGTATCATGACATGTTTTTTCCTTGAAGTGCGCTCTTATTAGGTAAGGACACCATTTCTTAATTGTATGTTATATGGACAACATTTCCCTTTCATAAATGGGTTTGAGTAAGTCCTTTCTTTTAAGATGATGACTTTCAAATGCAAAGACCTTCCTTCCTACATTAAAACTACACCAATGCCATGTCCCGAGAAATCACACTCCAAAACGAAGTTTTTTTGAAGTCAAATGTGGTCAAGGCATGAGTTGTAGACATAGCCTCCTTAATTTTTCAAAATCTTTGGTTGCTTCTTGAGTATAAGAAAATGCATCCCTTTTTAAAAACGTTGTTAGAAGTGCTGCAATTTGACCATATTTTTAAGAAACTTCTATTAGTAGTATGTCAATACTAAGAATCCTCTAAGATTCTTCAAGGTTTTGGGAATTCTCCATTCCATCACTACTGTAATTTTGTTAAGGTCCACTTTGACACCTTCATAAGATACAATATGACCAAAGTATTCCATTTCTTGAACCCTGAATGTACACGTGGAAGGTTTTGCATATAATTTTTTCTCTTCCAATAGTTTTTAAGATCATGTCTACATGTTACACACTACAAGTAAAATGCCTTCTAGCGGAGGTTATAACAAAGGTTTTTATTGTTATAAAATTGGAAAAAATTGTAAAAAAAATCCGCTAAAACATCCATTTGTGGTAGTAGATGTTTTAGCAGAGACTATAATGAAACTTTATCACAACTGAAAAGATATGGAAGGCCAAAGGTTTTAGCATACACTTTTTTAGCAGTGTGCTTCATGGAAACAATAGTATAGAAATTCCTTGTAGATTCAAACTGCTTATGTAATTTTCTAAAACAAAAGACTTGAATCTACTCTACTCATCAACGGAAACACTTAAATAATTGCGAAATCACGAAGAATACAAGAGAAAGAAGTCAATCAACACATTACATAATGATTTCCTGTGGAAAGAGACAACTAAAAACCCATGCTATCTGTATATTGCATTAATCAGAAAATATGAGAAAATTACAATGCTTTTCTCAAGCCCGAGCAACCTCTGCACTATCTCTATTTGTCTCATAACTTCCTAGACAAGACCAAGTCAATACTTAACCAAATTTCTGCTTACCCAAATCCTTATTTCCTTACATTTTTTCCTTGGGAATTAGCCCCTATTAATTAGGGAAATTATTGAATTGGAATTGCGCAATCCTCATAACACTTCCTCTCACTACAGGCATTGCCTGTACAATTCAGATGATTATTCAACTAATAATACACTGTCCTTGAACTCCAATCTCAACTAGGTAACTCTCAGATCTGACATGCATGAGCTATTTATGAGTGAATTATCAGTTAGATGGTTGAACACATGAAGCAACACCCCACTGTTTGACCTCCTACTAGTTCCTCCATCAGTTGGAACTAGTTTAACTGACTTTAACTTGGTTAAACTTAATTAATTAATTACAACTCAAAATAAACTCAACCAGGGATCCTATAATGTAGGAGACACTTTACATGACTCTAGTTATACCCTCAAATCGAATTAACTAAGCCAAATAAATCAATTTAACTTAGTTAATTCGTACAAGTTGTCTTGTGATGTGGAATTGCAATTTTATTCCTAATTTAATACAAGAAAAAAATTAAATTAGGATGTTCTTGTTACATTTTCAACACTCCCTCTCAACAAGAAAGGCATTATAAGATACCCCAATCCTACCTCTATGGAACTCGAATTTTCCTCTTGACAGTGCCTTAGTCAAGATGTCTACATCTTGCTCCTCTGTAGGAATGTACTCCAGCAACATGATTCTCCTCTACGCATAATCTCGTAGATGGTGATACTAGATGTCGTTATGCTTAGACCGATCACGAACAAATGGATTCTTAGAGCGTTTGATACAACTCTAATTGTTACAATAAATAACTGTAGGATCCATCTTCTGACCAAATAACACAACAAGGATTTTCCTCATCCAGATAGTCTCAAAAGCTGCTTGACTAGCAGCCATGTACTCTGCTTCTGCCGAATTGAGTACGACTGATATCTTCTTCTTGCTATACCAAGAAACTGCTGCTGACCCAATATTGAAGATTCCCCCTAATGTGCTCTTCTTGTCGAAAGGAATCCCTGCCCAATCTGCATCTGTGAAGCCTTACAACTTCACTCCCTCTGTCCATCTATACCAAAGATCAAACTGGGTGGTGCCTCTAAGGTATCTCAACACATGTTTAACTACCTTCCAATAAAGTTTGGTCAGCTTAACCATTGCTTGACTAAGCTGGTTAACTACAAAACTTATGTCCAGTCATGTGTTCACCAAATACATAAGTGAACCCATAAGCTACCTATAAATAGTAGCCTCCACTAGTTCACATGAAGTAACATCTTCCTTCCTCCAATTCCCTGCTAGAGGGGTCTCCATGGGTTTGCTTCTCTCCACGTGGAACTTCTTCAATATCTCATTGGTATACTTTCCCCGAGAGACAAATAGTTCCTCATCTCCTTGCCATACTTCCATACCAAGGAAATAATGCACGAGCCATAAGTCCTTCATCTCAAATTCACTTGCAATATCCTCTTTGCAAGAGTTTACCAGCTTCTCATCACCTGTTAGAATTAAATCATCGATATATAATACTATAATCAACAATTTACCTTCAACCACAATATGGTAAAGGTTTGCATCTACTTCACTTTTGGTGAAGCTCAACATGGTGAAATAACTATCAATCTTGGTGTACCGAGCACGAGGTGCTTGTTTCAATCAATACAACACTCACTTGAGCCTTCACACATGTGACTCTCTATTGAAGGTCTCAAATCCTTCTAGTTGCTCAAGGTAAACCTCTTCCTCAGTCACTCTATTGAGGAATGTTGTCTTCACATCCATATGATGTATCTTCCATCCCATATGCCCTGAAAGTGCTAGAATAGATCTGATTGAAGAGTACCTTGCTATTGGAGCAAAGGTATCCTTGTAATCAATTCCCTCCACTCGAAATAACCCTCTGGCTACAAATATGTCCTTGTGTTTCTCCACACTCCCATCTATTGCTTTCTTTACCTTTTAAAGCCATCTGGAACTCACCACTAACGTATTTGCTAGTCTTGGGACCACCTCCCAAACATTATTTCTGATAATGGAGTCATACTCCTCTACCATAACATCAACCCATACTGGTTGTTGCACTGCTTCCTCAAATGAGGATGGATCAATATCTACACTCTCGCTCATCAGAGCCATGTAGCCAGTGTGCTGATTTGGTGACCTTTTTTAGTTGCGCTGTGATGTGGATGCTCCCACATTCTCTCTAGCATCATGTATCAATATGTTAGCCTCTCTTGTGCACTTCCTTCCATCTTTGGAGGTCTCTGCATGAGTGGGTGCTTCCACTCTCCACTCCTCTGCATGTGGTTGCTCCATATAATCCTGAGGTTCTTCTTTTGGAGCTAAACGCTCCTCATTTACATGCAACTGAAGCTCCCTCTCAAGGGAACATCTCATGGCCTTCTCTTCATCCAACTTCACATCTCTACGAACCAATGTCATCCTGTGAGATGGCAGGCACGCCCGATAGTTGTGATGTGTGTCAATGTACCCCAAAAATATGCCCAACTCAGCTGTTGACTCTAGCTTTTTCCTTGCATCCTTGGTAAGATGAGAGTAAACTGATGAACCAAAGATCTGGAAGTGTACTATATTTGGTTTCTTACTTGAAAAAGCTTCTTCTGGTGTACTCATCCAGATAATCTGATGAGGACTCCTATTCTGCACATATATAACTATGTTGCATGCTTCAACCCACAAGTGCAACGGTAGGCCTTGATCATGTAACATCGCCCGTGCAGCTCCCACAATACTTCTATTCTTACTTTCAGTCACCCCATTTTGTTGTGGGTTATGGGGTGCTATTAACTCCCGTCAAATGCCTTATGATGTACAAAAGTTCTTGAATTCATTCGACATATATTCTCCACCGTTATCGCTCATAAGAGCCTTCACTTTCTTGCCTATGTATTTCTCAACAAATTCTTTAAATTCACAAAATTTAGAGAACGTGTGATCTTTCTTCTGCATGAAGAAAATTCGACACTTATGTGAGAAATCATCTACAAATATTACATAATACCCGTGCTTGGCCATGGAGTCTGTGATCATTCATCTGGTGACTCTAGTTTCGATGAATCCAAAGGTTCAGAATTTTTATGGCGACTCCACTTTTCAAGAACAAGTAGTTTGAAAACCTTCTTGGTGACTTCATTGTTGTCATGGTGAGTTCTACTGCAAGAAGAAATCCCAGGTATGCCCCTATGGATATATCTCAGATCCCTAGATTTCCAAATCCTATGCCTCATGTTGACAGGTTTACAAATCTTCCTATATTTAAAAATGAACAAGAAGAAGATGCTACTTTGCGTTTAGTAAGGTTTCATGTACATGTATGTAGCATAAGAGTTGAGTTTCCTGAGGACTATCTCTTGAAGTTGTTTATGGCTACCGTTGAAGATAAAGCTAGGGTATGGTATGAAGGATTACCAGAAGGGAGCTTATGTTCTCCAAAAGATTTCCATAATGTATTCTCCAACCATTATGTGAAGTCTTATCTTTCTTTACAAAGATGTTGTGATTATAGCGAAGGTTTCATTGCATATCTTGAAAGTATTGATGATATCGAATGTATGGATAATGAAGAAATCATTGAAGCCTTCTCTGATTTTTCCCTTCAACAACAGTCTAAAGAAGCCACTCGCTTTGGGACACAAGATCATAGTTAGCATACAATAGCTTCCTCTTTGCTTGAAGATGAAGGAATTCTGCATCTTGATAGTCAAAAGGAATCACACGAAATAAATCAGTAGTCTGATGAAAATTTATATACTCCTTTGCTTGAAATTAATGAAGATATTTAACATCCTTGTCAAACTTTAGGAGGGAAAGAAGACAATTGCTATTTTGTCCAAAGAAAACAAAGAGTACTTCCACCTTTGACTGAAGAAGAAATAAATCATATTCTTAATTTGCAAATCCATATTCCATCCATTAAGAATGATGATGTTATTGTACAATCTTGCCAGTTTCCAAGTGATTATGAAAAGCAGAACAATGATAAAGAAGAAGTTGTTTTAGAGCCCCTTGAAGATACAAATCTTCCTCAAGGTTCAGAAAATGAAAGGTCTATTCATGAAAAGGAGTTTGCCCTAGATCCTATAGATATGGACACTTATGCTGTTGAAAATATTATGGAGGATCCTTTTGCTAATTCGTTATAGCCATATGGAAATAATGCTTATTCTTCTCCTTTTATTGATTCACTAAAGGTAATGCTTCATAATTTTGAAGATCCCTTGGACAGTCTTTTGCAAGCATTAGAGAAGATGAATGTTGTTTTGTTTATCAACGTAAATCTTGGTTTCAGTTTTCATTGTGAATTGCCTACACATACATGATTCTGCCTGCTTGAGGTAAGTGAGAGAAGATATTCAGTAAGTGACCATCTACTGGATTGGTTACATTAGAACGATCATTTCACCCAATCAACAATGGTGGAAGAAGGGAAAAAGTGGAGGAACATGCCAAGGTTTTGCCTCTAGCTCATGAAGAGGAAACAATTCAACTTAACAATTGTTCTCATCTTTCTACTGATCATTAAGAGCTATCCTTTGCACATGCTTTTCAGGATCCTTTTACCAGTTTGCTAGAGTCTTCAAATCATGATGGTTATCTTGTTTTGAGTCATAGTTTTAAGCTTCAGTTGTATGTTGAGTTTCCAATCTTCAAGTTTTTTGTAGATAGTGTAAATAGAGGATAATCAGGTATCTAGTTGCTTGATTGGCTTCATTGAAATTTTTCCTTTACTTGATTTAGTAGTCATTTTCAATAGTTAGAATAGAATAGGGTGTGGATTTTGTTTAAGCAACAACTTTCTTTCAAGTTCAGTTTTCAGCAAGTGATGATAGAATTCATCAAGGTTTGAAGATCGAGGAGAAGGCCCTAAAGCTTTGATGATATGATAGTTTGGATTGAAGTTTTCAGTGTTCAGTTTGGTTGTTAGCTTTTGACTGTATCGGCCCACATGGTTAGGAACTTGGTCTATGATGTTCTTGACACCTCCAAGGAGCTGAATCCCTAATAAGTCCGATGTTTGAGTCAGTGTTTGCATACTTCCAATAAGGCCGATGTTTGAGTCAGTATTTGCATACTTCCATAAGTGATAAAAACTCCTCTTTCCATATTCAAGTTAGGGTCTCGCCCATAAATTTTTTTCATTCCACCTAGGTCCTCATTCAAAAATTTACTCACTGATGGTATCCCTAGTAAAAAACCTCACTCTCCCTCAAAAATCTATACTTGCTGGCCCACCTTCATGTCTTACTGAGCATACTTCAATCATGGAAGCTCATTTCATCATGTTTTTATGTTAGTCAAGTCACCATGAAGTGTACTCACTCAAGGTTTTCATTAGGTCTCTAGGTTTCATTCTTTCAAGGTCTAATAAAACAACATTTCACTCCATAAGGCCAACAAAATTATGAGAGTGAACAAAATAAAATCCCTTTTTCATTTGAAGAGGATTTGAAAACATGTGAAGATGCTTTCCAAAGTTGTAATTTTGATTTCAAGTATGAGTTTCATTCCAAATTGTAATTTTATTCCAAAAAACAGAGATATAGTATTTTTTATTTTTCACTATGTAAGTTTATGTCTTTCAAATGTAATAAGCACATGATTTCCAAGTTGCTAATTCAGAGCACCAAAACGCCTCCAAATTCTCTCAAAACTTCAACAGAGTCTTTTTTCCTCTTCTACCAAGTAAGTCACACAAATTTCCACCTCTTTGCACTCATAAACAACATTTGTCTTTTTTAGTGTTTTTGTTCCTAAGCAAAATTGGCACTTGGGCAAATGATAAAACCCTAAATCCAACCTATCCCAAATTTTCTTCCCATATACCCTAAAACACCTTTCTACATCACTATTAAACCCATCCCTATCCCTACAGTATCATTTCCTAGTCCCTAGACCCTTTTCCCATAAAATCCTAAGACCTAGGTTTCCAAAATTCCTACGCAGCCATTACCATAAACCTGTAATTTAATTATCATTCCCGACTCCCTTGACATTTTCACCTCCTATCACCTCACACAGCTCCATAATCCCTCCCCTCATCTCCTAAAATTTTTATAGCCCTATCTCTATTCCCTAGACCTATTTCCACTTCCCATTCCCACCTACCTTATCCCTAGGGTTTCTTAACCAAACACTATGGAAGAAAAGAAACATAGATTTCATGGAGGAAGAAGAGAGGGAAGAGAGAAGGCCACATAAAGGAGGAAGGATTAACCAACATTTCGAGAAGCTCCTGGATAAGTCCAACAAAGACAATGACATTCAGAAAAAGATGGCAAAGTATTATTGTTGAAGAAATCAAATAGCAAGGTGAAAACTCAAGAAAGTGACGTCAAAGATTGAAACCTTAAATATGCAAGAGGAGAAGAGAAAACTTGATATCCTTGCTTAGGCCTCTTTCCATGCTTGACATACTTCATCAACAGTTCATGTATCAATTTTGACAAGGTTCTGGGCATTTTTTGAATTTTTTGGCTTTTTGTGCAAACTTTGACAGTTTTTGCACAGTTTGACTATCCTATGCGCATCACCCTAGGCGATGCACACCTTACAAAGGCCTCCAAATGAAAAACCAATACCACCATTGGATTTAGAAGGAAGTAAACATGCAATTTTGACATTTGGCACACCAAAATTGGGCAATATGACAAGGAGACATGGCCAAAAACACCTCAAAAATCACATTCCTGCCATGTTTTTCAGCTAGGCGCTGCGCACAGGAGCAGTCTTGGGAGATTGAATTTTTGGAGGGCCAAATATTATAATTTTTGGAATCAAATACATTTCTAGAAACTAGATAGGGTAGGCTTTCCAATGAGCTATCCTGAGCTCAATTTGGACATCGAGAACCCTTTCAAAACTCAATTAGAACATGGCACTGCAAATAGACCAAAGGCATTGCACATAGACCACTGGCGCTGTGCATAGGACCAGAAACTAAAATTTTGCTACTTTTTCACACTTTCTCAGTTACTCAAGGACTTTTATGAAGTTTTACTGATGTAATTTTGGATGTAAATGTAATAATGATGTTTTAAAGTTACCTAGGGTAAATAAATTAGGTGAAAACCCTTTTTGTGATGTAATGAATTAGTTTCCAAAAAGTGAGGGATGAGTCAGTTTGACCTCCCTACACTCTAGGTATCATTCATATTTTTCTAGATCTCTTACTCACTCAGGGACTCAACCCCTAAGGATGAGAGAATGTTGTTTTGATGTCTATATGATTCCCTTCTTCACTCTTGGAAGAGGTTGGAATCAGTTGGATATTGTTGTATTCATTAGAGACACTAGTGTAATCAGTATTTGGTAGAAATTTAATGAATGAGTTGCAGCTATATTGATGGAATACCTATGGTATGGCATTTTGACATAGTTTCTTCTTATGTTTCATATGTTTGAATGTTTTGTACTCTCATGTTTCATTTCACTTATATGATATGTTGATTTTCAAGTTGATGAGCAGAATACATTTTACATGCTTTGTTTTGGGGAAATATTCATAATTTGTCCATTTTCTTCAGTTTAGAAAGAATACATGCTTGTCTTGCTCTTTCTAGCACCTCACCAGTCTGATCCATCTCATTCAAGAGCCTTAAAGTGTTTGAGTGTCTACCTACCTTGCTCCATCAGATGTCTACAATCATACCCTTATTGGCCTTGACTTAGTCTCTTTTTGACTTAATCCTCATCCAAAAACCCAACTTCGAACAATCAAACCCTTCTGCACATCATAACTAGCCTAAAAACCTAGTTCATCCAATCCTCTTGGTTGTGATTTTGTGGAGAGAGCCCTCTCTGACTTGGTAGGGATAGATACCAAGTCAAAAGGTTGGTCTGTGGTTACCTCAGCTGGACTCTTCCTCAACCTTGGAGCTTTGGAGGAGTGATAACACACTGGCACCGTTGCCGAGGAAAGAAAGATTCATTTTCTCTGGGTGTACGACAAAGTTTAGATTTGATTCCTGATGGTGGACAATGATCAGACACACAAAGGCTAAAATCATTCACATGGCGATTCCAATGTCGACGAATCCAAAGGTTCAGAATTTTTATGGCGACTCCACTTTTCAAGAATTAGTAGTTTGAAAACCTTCTTAGTGACTTCATTGTTGTCAAGATGAGTTCTACCACAAGAAAAAATCCCATATATGCTCATATGGATCGATCTCAGATCCCTGGATTTCCAAATGCTATGCCTCATGTTAACTGGTTTACAAATATTCCTATATTTAAAAATGAAAAAGAAGAAGAGGTTACTTTGCATTTAATAAGGTTTCATGTACATGTATGTAGACTAAGGGTTGAGTTTCCTGAGGACTATCTCATGAAGTTTTTTATGGCTACCCTAGAAAGTACAATAACATCATCATTCTTAATGGATGGAATATGGATTTTCAAATTAAGAATGTGAGTTATTTCTTCTTCAGTCAAAGGAGGAAGTAATCTTTGTTTTCTCTGGACAAAACAACAATTGTCTTCTTTCCCTCCTAAGGTTTGACAAGGATGTTGAATATCTTCATTAATTTCAAGAAAAGGGGTATATAAATTTTCATCAGACTGCTGATTTATTTCATGGGATTCCTTTTGAATATCAAGATGCAGAATTCCTTCATCTTCAAGCAAAGAGGAGGCTATTGTATGATGACTATGATCTTGTGTCTCAAAGTGACTGGCTTCTACAGACTGTTGTTCAAGGGAAAAATCATAGAATGCTTCAATGATTTCTTCATCATCCATACATTTGATATCATCAATACTTTCCAGAGAAAACAAAGATTACTTCCTCCTTTGACTGAAGAAGAAATAACTCACATTCTTAATTTGAAAATCCATATTCCATCCATTAAGAATGATGATGTTATTGTACAGTCTTGCGAGTTTCCAAGTGATTATGATGAGGAGAACAGTGATAAACAAGAAGTTGTTTTAGAGCCCCTTGTAGATACAAATCTTCCTCAAGGTTCAAAAAATGAAAGGTTTGTCGATGAAAAGGATTTTTCCCCAGATCCTATAGATATGGACAATTATGCTGTTGAAAATATTATGGAGGATCCTTTTGCTAATTTGTTACAACCAAATGGAGATAATGCTTATTCTTCTCCTTTTATTGATTCACAAAAGGTAATGCTTCATAATTTTTAAGATCCCTTGGATAGTCTTTTGCAAGCATTGGAGAAGATGAATGCTGTTTTGTTTATCAACATAAATCTTGGTTTTAGTTTTCATTGTGAGTTGCCTACATATAAATCATTCTGCCTGCTCGAGGTAAGTGAGAGCAGATTTTCAGTAAGTAACCATCTACTGGATTGGTTACAATGGAAGGATCATTTCAACCAATCAAGAATGGTGGAAGAAGGGGAAAAAGTGGAGGAACATACCAATGTGTTGCCTTTGGATCATGAAGAGGAAACAATTCAACTAAATAGTTGTTCTCATCTTTCTGCTAATCATTAGGATCTATCCTTTGCACATGCTTTTCAAGGTCCTTTTACCAGTTTGCTGCAGTCATCAGACCATGATGGTTATCTTGTTTTGAATCATAGTTTTCGGCTTCAGTTGCATGTTGAGTTGCCAATCTTCAAGTCTTTTGTAGATAGTGTAATTAGAGAACAATCAGGCATCCAGTTGCTTGATTGGCTTCATTGGAATTTTTCCTTTACCTGATTTAGCAATCATTTTCAACAGTTGGAATAGAATAGGGTGTGGATTTTGTTTCAGCAACAACTTTCTTTCAAGTTCAGTTTTCAGCAAGTGACGACAGAATTCATCAAGGTTTGAAGCCCGAGGAGAAGGCCCTATGGCTCTGATGTTTTGATAGTTTGGATTGAAGTTTTCAGTGTTCAGTTTGGTTGTTAGCTTTTGATCGTATTGGCCCACATGGCTAGGCACTTGGTCTACTGTGTTGTTGACACCTCCAAGGAGATGCAATCCCCAATAAGGCCGATGTTAGAGTAAGTTTTTGCATGCTGCCATTAGTGATAAAAACTCCTCTTTCCATATTCATGTTAGGGTCTCGCTCATAAATTTTTGTCATTCCACCTAGGTCCTCTTTAAAAAATTTACTCACTGATAGTAGCCCTAGTCAAAAACCTCACTCTCCCTAAAAATATATATACTTTCTGGCCCACCTTCATGTCTTACTTAGCATACTTCAATCATGAAATCTCATTTCATCATGTCTTTATGTCAGTCAATTCACCATGAAGTCTACTCGCTCAAGGTTTTGATTAGGTCTCTAGGTTTCATTCTTTCAAGGTCCAATAAAACACCATTTCACTGCGTAAGTCCAACAAAATTATGAGAGTGAACAAAATAATATCCCTTTTTCATTTGAAGAGGATTTGCAAAAGTGTGAAGACTCTTGCCAAAGTTGTAATTTTGATTTCAAGTATGAGTTTCATTCCAAATTGTAATTTTATTCCAAAAAATAGAGATATAATATTTTTATTTTTCACTATGTAGTTTTATGTCTTTCAAATGTAATAAGCACATGATTTCCAAGCTACTAATTCAGAACAACAATACGCCTCCAAATTCTCTCAAAACTTCAACAAAGCCTTGTTTCCTCTTCTACCAAGTAAGTCACACAAATTTTCCACCTCTTTGCAATCCTAAACAACATTTGTTTTTAGTGTTTTGGTTCCTAAGCAAAATTGGCACTTGGGCAAGTGATAAAACCCTAACTCCATTCCTATCCCAAATATGCTTCAAAGAGACCCTACAACACCTTCCTACATCACTATTAAACCAATACCTACTCCTACACTATCATTTCCTAGTCCCTAAACCCTTTTCCTATAAAACCCTAAGACCTAGGTTTCCAAAATTCCTAGGCAACCTCTACCATGAACCTGTAATTTAATTATCATTCCCGACTCCCTTGAAATTTTCACCTCCTATCACCTCCCACAACTCCATAATCACTCCCCACATCTCCTAAAATTTTTATAGCCCTATCCCTATTCCCTAGACCTATTTCCACTTCCCATTCCCACCTACCTTATCCCTAGGGTTTCTTAACCAAACACTATGGAATAAGAGAAACATAGATTTCATGGAGGAAGAAGAGAGGGAAGAGAGAAAGCCACATCAAGGTGGAAGGATTAACCAGCATTTGGAGAAGCTGCTGGACAAGGCCAACAAAGACAATGACATTCAGAAAAAGATGGCAAAGTATTATTGCCGAAGAAACCAAATAGCAAGGTCAAAACTTAAGAAAGTGAAGTCAAAGCTTGAAACCCTAAATATGCAAGAGGAGAAGAGAAAACTTGATATCATTGCTGAGGCTTCTTTCCATGCTTAACATACTTATAAGTAGTTCATGTATAAATTTTGACAAGTTTTTGGGAATTTTTTGAAATTTTTGGCTTTTTGTGCAAACTTTGACAATTTTTGCATAGTTTGACTGTTCTATGCACAACACCCTATGCGCTGCGCATCTTCCAGAGGTCACCAAATGAAAACCCAAGACCACCATTGGATTTAGAAGGTAGTAAAAATGCAAGTTTGACTATTGGCACACCAAAATTGGGCAATTTGTCAGGGATAAATGGCCAAAAACACCTCAAAAATCACATTTCTGCCCTCTTTTCACCTAGGTGCTACGCACAAGAGCAGTCTTGGGAGATTGAATTTTTGGAGAATAAAATATTATAATTTTCAAGAATCAAGTGTATTTCTGGAAACTAGATGGGACAAGCTTTCCAATGAGCTATCCTGACCTCAATTTGGACATCGAGAACACTTTCAAAACTCAGCTGGAAGATGGCGCTGCACGCAGACCAAAGGCGCCGTGCATAGACCACTGGCACTACACATAGGACCAGAAACAGGCATTTTTGTACTTTTTCACACTTTCTCAGTTACTTAAGGAATTTTATGAAGTTTTATTGATGTAATTGATGGATGTAAATGTAATAATGATGTTTTAAATTTAGCTAGGTAAATACATTAGGTGAAAACTCTTTTTGTGATGTAATGAATTAGTTTCCAAAAAGTGAGGGATGAGCCAGTTTGACCTCCCTACACTCTTGGTATTAGTTCATATTTTTGTGGATCTCTTTCTCAACTCAGGGATTCGACTCCTGAGGATGAGAGAAGTTTGTTTTGATGTCTATATCATTCCCTTCTTCACTCTTGGAAGAGGTTGGAATCAGTTGGATGTTGTTGTATTAATCAGAGAAACTAGTGTAATCAATATTTGGCAGAAATTTAAAGCATGAGTTGCAACTATTTTGATGGAATACCCGTGCTATGGCATTTTGACATAGTTTCTCCTTATATTGCATATGTTTGAATTTTTTGTACTCTCATGTTTCACTTCACTTCTATGATATGTTGATTTTCAAGTTGATGAGTAGAATACATTTTACATGCTCTGTTTTGGGGAAATCTTCATAATTTGTCCATTTTCTTTAGTTTAGAAAGAATACATGCTTGTCTTGCTCTTTCTAGCACCTCACCAGTTTGATCCATCTCACTCAAGAACCTTAAAGTGTTTTAGTGTCTACCTACCTTGCTCCATCAGATGTCTGCAATCATACCCTTATTGGCCCTGACCTAGTCTCTTTTGACCTAATCCTCATCCCGCAACCCAATTTCGAACAATCAAACCCTTCTGTACATCATAACTAGCCTAAAACCCTAATTCATCCAACCCTCTTGGCTGTGATTTTGTGGAGAGGGCCCTCTTCGGCTTGGTAGGGCTAGATACCAAGTCAAAAAGTTGGTCTGTGATTACCTCAACTGGACTCTTCCTCAGTCTTGGAGATCCAGAGGAGTGATAACATACTGGAGCCGTTGCTGGGGAAATAAAGATTCATTTTCCCTAGGTGTACAACAAAGTTTAGATATGATTGCTGATGGTGGACAGTGATCAGGCGCACGAAGGCTGAAATCATTCTCCTAGCGACTCCAGTGTCAACGAATCCAAAGGTTCAAAATTTTTATGGTGACTCAACTTTTCAAGAACCATTAGTTTGAAAACCTTCTTGGTGACTTCATTTTTGTCAAGATGAGTTCTACTGCAAGAAGAAATCCTAGGTATGCTCATATGGATCGTTCTCAGATCCCTGGATTTCCAAATCCTACGCCTCATGTTGATTGGTTTACAAATCTTCCTATATTTAAAAATTAACAAGAAGAAGATGCTACTTTGCATTTAGTAAGGTTTCATGTACATGTATGTAGACTAAGAGTTGAGTTTCCTAAGGACTGTCTCATGAAGCTTTTTATGGCTAACCTTGAAGATAGAGCTAGGGTATGGTATGATTGGTTACCAGAAGGAAGCTTATGTTCTCCAAAAGATTTCCATAATGTGTTCTCCAACCATTATGTGAAGTCTTATCTTTCTTTACAAAGCTGTTGTGATTATAGTGAAGGTTTTGTTGCATATCTTGAGAGTAATGATGATATAAAATGTATGGATGATGAAGAAATCGTTGAAGCCTTCTCTGATTTTTCCCTTCAACAATAGTCTGAAGAAGCCAGTCACTTTGAGACACAAGATCATAGTCATCATACAGTAGCCTCCTCTTTGCTTGAAGATGAAGTAATTCTGCATCTTGATGGTCAAAAGGAATTACATGAAATAAATTAGTAGTCTGATGAAAATTTATATACTCCTTTGCTTGAAGTTAATGAAGATATTCAACATCCTTGTCAAACTTTAGGAGGGAAAGAGGACAATTGCTATTTTGTCCAAAGAAAACAAAGACTACTTCCTCCTTTGATTGAAGAAGAAATAAATCATATTCCTAGTTTGCAAATCCATATTCCATCCATTAAGAATGATGATTTTATTGTATAGTGTTGCCAGTTTCCAAGTGATTATGAAGAGGAGAACAATGATAAAGAAGAAGTTGTTTTAGAGCCCATGTAGATACAAATCTTCCTCAAGGTTCAAAAAATGAAAGGTCTGTTGATGAAAAGGAGTTTAACCCAGATCCTATAGATATGGACACTTATGATGTTGAAAATATTATGGGGGATCCTTTTGCTAATTTGTTACAGCCATATGGAAATAATGCTTATTCTTCTCCTTTTATTGATTCACAAAAGGTAATGATTCATAATTCCCAAGATCCCTTGGACAATCTTTTGCTTGCATTAGAGAA
Source organism: Pinus taeda (assembly GCA_000404065.3). Classification (NCBI taxonomy): domain Eukaryota; kingdom Viridiplantae; phylum Streptophyta; class Pinopsida; order Pinales; family Pinaceae; genus Pinus; species Pinus taeda. Next base: position 68,367 of record APFE030981607.1, read on the forward strand.
GATGAATGTTGTTTTGTTTATCAACATAGATCTTGGTTTCAGTTTTCATTGTGAGTTGCTTACATATACATCATTTTGCCTGCTCGAGGTAAGTGAGAGCAGAAGTTCAGTAAATAACGATCTACTGGATTTGTTACACTGGAAGGATCATTTCACCTAATCAACAATGGTGGAAGAAGGGAAAAAAGTGGAGGAACATGCCAATGTGTTGCCTCTGGCTCATGAAGAGGAAACAATTCAACTTAACAGTTGTTCTCATCTTTCTATTGATCATCAAGATCTATCCTTTGCACATGCTTTTCAATATCCTTTTACCAGTTTGCTGTAGTCATCAGATCATAATGGTTATCTTGTTTTGAATCACAGTTTTCAGCTTCAGTTGTATGTTGAGTTGCCGACCTTCAAGTTTTTTGTAGATAGTGTAAATAGAGGACAATTAGGTATCCAGTTGCTTGATTGGCTTCATTTGCATTTTTCCTTTACCTGATTTAGAAATCATTTTCACCAGTTAGAATAGAATAGGGTGTGGATTTTGTTTAAGCAACAACTTTCTTTCAAGTTCAGTTTTCAGCAAGTGACGACAAAATTCATCAAGGTTTGAAGCCCGAGGAGAAGGCCCTATGGATTTAATGATCTGATAGTTTGGATTGAATTTTTCAGTGTTTAGTTTGGTTGTTAGCTTTTGACCGTATTGGCCCACATGGTTAGGCACTTAGTCTACGTTGTTCTTGACACCTCCAAGGAGCTACCATCTCCAATAAGGCTGATGTTAGAGTAAGTATTTGCATACTGCAATCATTGATCAAAAATAATATTTCCATATTCATGTTAGGGTCTCACTCAAACTTGTTTGTCATTGCACCTACGTCCTCATTCAAAAATTTAGTCACTGATGGTAGCCCTAGTAAAAAACCTCACTCTCCCTCAAAAATCTATACTTGTTGGCCCACCTTTGTGTCTTACTTAGCATACTTCAATCATGAAAGCTCATTTCATCATGTCTTTATGTTAGTCAAGTCACTATGAAGTCTACTCGCTCAAGATTTTCATTAGGTATCTAGGTTTCATTCTTTCAAGGTCCAATAAAACACCATTTCATTGCATAAGGCCAACGAAATTATGAGAGTGAACAAAATAATATCCCTTTTTCATTTGAAGAGGATTTGCAAACATGTGAAGATGCTTGCCAAAGTTGTAATTTTGATTTCAAGAATGAGTTTCATTCCAATATATATATATATATATTTTAATTCCAAAAAACAGAGATATAATATTTTTTATTTTTCACTATGTAATTTTATGTCTTTAAAATGTAATAAGCACATGAGTCCAAGCGGCTAATTCAGAGCACGAAAATGCCTCCAAATTCTCTCAAAACTTCAAAAAAGTCTTGTTTCCTCTTCTACCAAGTAAGTCACAAATTTTCCACCTCTTGGCACTCCTAAAAACCATTTGTTTTTAGTGTTTTGGTTCCTAAGCAAACTTGGCACTTGGGCAAGTGATAAAATCCTAAATCCATCCCTATGCCAAATTTGCTTCCCATAGACCCTACAATACCTTCCTACATCACTATTAAACCCATCCCTACACCTACACTATCATTTCCTAGTCGCTAAACCTTTTTCCCATAAAACTCTAAGACCTAGGTTTCCAAAATTCCTAGGGAGCCTCTACCACAAACCTGTAATTTAATTATAATTCCCAACTCCCTTGACACTTTCACCTCCTATCACCTCCCATAGCTCCATAATCCCTCCCCTCATCTCCTAAAATTTTTGTAGCCCTATCCCTATTCCCTAGACCTATTTCCACTTCCCATTCCCGCCTACCTTATCCCTAGGGTTTCTTAACCAAACACTATGGAAGAAGAGAAACATAGATTTCATGGAGGAAGAGAGAGGGAAGAGAGAAGGCTACATAAGGGAGGAATGGTTAACCAAAATTTGGAGAAGCTCCCGTACAAGGCCAAGAAAGACAATAACATTCAGAAAAAGATGGCAAAGTATTATTGCCGAAGAAACCAAATAGCAAGGTCAAAACTCAAGAAAGTGAAGTCAAATCTTGAAACCCTAAATATGCAAGAGGAGAAGAGAAAACTTGATATCCTTATTGAGGCCTCCTTCCCTGCTTGACATACTTCATCAGCAGTTCATGTATCAATTTTGACAAGTTTTTGGGCATTTTTTGAAATTTTTGGCTTTTTGTGCAAACTTTGACAGTTTTTGCACAGTTTGTCTATCCTATGCGCAACACCCTAGGCACTGCGAACCTTCCAGTGGCCTCCAAATGAAAACACAAGACCACCATTGGATTCAGAAGGTAGTAAACATGCAATTTTGACTATTGGAACAACAAAACTGGGCAATATGACAGGGCAAAATGGCCAAAAACACCTCAAAAATCACATTTCTGCCCTTTTTTTCAGCTAGGTGTTACGCATAGGAGAAGTCTTGGGAGATTGAATTTTTGGAGGTTCAAATATTATCACTTTTTAGAACCAAGTACATTTTTGGAAACTAGACAAGATATAGTTTCCAATGAGCTATCCCGAGCTCAATTTGGACATCGGGAACCCTTTCAAAACCCAGATGGAAGATGGAGTTGCGCACAGACCAAAGGTGTTGTGCACAGACCAAAGGCGCTGCGCATAGACCACTGGCACTGCGCATAGGACCAGAAACTGACATTTTTCTACTTTTTCACACTTTCTCAGTTACTCAAGGAATTTTATGAATTTTTACTGATGTAATTGATGGAGGTAAATGTAATAATGCTGTTTTAAAGTTTCCTAGGGTGACTACATTAGGTGAAAACTCTTTTTGTGATGTAATGAATCAGTTTCTAAAAAGTGAGGGATGAGTTAGTTTGACCTCCCTACACTCTTGGTATCAGTTCAGATTTTTTTGGATCTCTTCCTCAACTCAACAATTCGACCCACGAGGTTGAGAGACTGCTGTTTTGATGTCTATATCATTCCCTTCTTTACTCTTGGAAGAGGTTGGATTTAGTTAGATGTTGTTGTATTGATCAGAGACACTAGTGTAATCAATATTTGGCAGAAATTTAATGAATGACTTGTAGCTATTTTGATGGAATACTTGTGGTATGGCATTTTGACATAGTTTCTTCTTATGTTGCATATGTTTGAATGTTTTGTACTCTCATGTTTCATTTCACTTCTATGATATGTTGATTTTCAAGTTGACGAACATAATACATTTTACATGGTCTGTTTTGGGGAAATCTTCATAATTTGTCCATTTTCTTCAGTTTAGAAAGAATACATGCTTGTCTTACTCTTTCTAGCACCTCACTAGTCTGATCCATCTCACTCAAGAACCTTAAAGTGTTTGAGTGTTTAACTACCTTGCTCCATTAGATGTCTGTAATCATACCCTTATTGGCCCTAACCTAGTCTCTTTTGACCTAATCCTCATCCAACAACCCAATTTCGAACAATCAAATCCTTCTGCACATCATAACTAGCCAAAAACCCTGATTCATCTAGCCCTCTTGGCTGTGATTTTGTGGAGAGAGCCCTCTCCAGCTTGGTAGGGCTAGATACCAAGTCAAAAGGTTGGTCTGTGGTTACCTTAGTTGGACTCTTCCTCAGCCTTAGAGATCCAGAGGAGTGATAACATGTCGAATGCATGTTTCTAGGAAATATTGAGATAATTCACCTGCATGATCAATCAAGTCCCTTATATTTTGAGAAATGTTGTCACACAATCAACATTAAAAATGGTCGATTTTATTAATGTTAAATATTGGCATTGTACAATTGTATTCCCCACCAACTGTAGTTTATTAAAAGATAAGGTTCTTTTGAGTGATAATGTCTTGTCAAGTAGCTGTGAAGAGGAAAAGATGATCTGATTTAGAATATTAGATTATTGTGCTAAGATCCTCCTCAGATTAGAAACAAAATGCTTTCATTGTGCTTAAGGATTCATGAATTTTTGAAAGTGAAATGATAAGTTTTTATGTTAATTTTATGAGAAATTTAACGTAAATAAGGGACTGAATAACAGCATAAACATGTACAAAATATCATAAAAAAGACATTACAATAGGAACATGATAAAGGAGTTCACCCCTCCTGGGCTACGTTTCCTTAGTCCAACTTCCAATGGCTTAGGCCTCTCTATTATGCTCAAAAGTGTAAAAAGACGTGTTTACAATGCTCAAATGCTTCTGAAACCTGCTCCAATGAGACCAAAATACTAAAAAATGGTTCCCTAGCCTCTTTCTACTCCTCATTTGGTAGAAAACTACCTTAGTTATGACTTCTGCCAGTCTTTCCACAATTTCCTCCTCCAAATCTGGTTCACTGCCAGTTAAATTCATTATCTGAAGCTAATTCTAGTAGTTCCGCCGAAATTGGTGGTCCCTCCAACTTCTCCGCTTACCTTGTAGTTAAGGCCGAGTGGTCACATGAAAGGTGGTTAGGTTCGGTGGTTAAGGAAATGGTTCCAGCAGCTCCATCGCCAATCGCAATTGGTGAGAATCGGCGGGTCTTATGGTTTGTGAACGCAGTCGTGGGCATTGTTCGATTGCGATAAGTGGCAAACACAACGGAACTATCAATTGCAGTATAATCTATATCATTTCCAGAGCATATTTCAATCGGTGGAGTTAGGGGTAATACATATATATATGGGACTTCTGCAATGTGTGATTTGTGATTGTGATATCGCATCGCAACCCGGTACGCCGGGGGCCAATTCTTTAATCAACGACCCATTTGCGATATGTTATTTAATAAACAATGTGTAGGTGGAGTGGTTAGTCTTTTGGTCTATTGTGTGGGAGGTCGTGGGTTCGAGCCCGACCTTCGACCTGTCTTGCCAATAAAATTTTGATCGACCAATAGGAGGACACATGGCGGCCTCCGACTTGGCCATGTGTTACCTCCTTATGGGTCCAAACCCAAAACACGCAGACCAATGAAATTATGACACTTGTCACCTTTCGATTCATCACCTGCAAGGAATATTATGAGGATATTCTATGGAATATTCCAAGTAATACTCCTTTTTCTAACTCGGCTATACAGATGCCCAGTTAACATCCCTGTTAGCTCCTACACGAAATTTGCATGTTTGGGAAAGCGAACAAATCACATTTTTGGGACCATACGATGTCTGTTTCATGCAAAATGTGTTGCGCCAGATTTAGGATGACGAGAAATACATGTTCGTTCAGGTTCCACACTATTCTGACAACTTTGATTTTTGAGCATAATTTTGAGCACCTGATCACTCCTCCCCACTGGAAGCCTTTTGGACCCCAAAAGATCACTTTTAGTTGTCCAACAGGTGAGGGTACAGTTCCCTCACCTTTCCAATCTCGATCCATTTATCACTGACTTGGAACTTATGATCTACGCGATGTTTGCCGTGCCTTCCTTTGTACTTTCCTTTTCCCTTTTCAAGCTACTCTTGCACTGTTTGATGTACGATTTGGAGTCGTTTAATGAACTCTTTGGCTTTGTCCATGTTACTATCAGCGACAACATACTTCTTACCAAGATGATACAACACATTATGATGTAAATTGTAAACAAATTCTTGTACTTGATTCCTTTGACTCAAGCTTGAATATACATCTTGAAAGTATGTATTTTTTCTGAACATAACTTTCATGTAAAACAACATAATGCTTGAGGAAAGTAGTTATAAAAACTATACGCCTAGAAAGTACATCAACAGACTTGTCACTTATACATTTCTTATAAATTTTGACCGAGTGGAATAGTAGAAGAGAACCCATCCAATGGAAGTGCCTCTGTCATTGCAACTTAAACACTTCACCATTGAAAATTTCGGAATGAAAAGAAATGGGCTTACCACATTGCATAAAGACTGCACCCATGGCACAGTCACATACATCAACCTAAAACTCAAATGGATTCTTCAAGTTAAGATGAACAAGTATAAAGGCTGAACTGATCTTTTGTCTTAAAGCATCAAATGCCTCTTGTTGTTTGCCTCTCCACTGGAAGACCTTTGACACAACTGCCAAAGAATGAAAATGAGCTATAATAGAAGAAAAATTAACAGAATATTTCCTCCAACATGGGATGCTCCAAAAAAAAATCTTATCCAAATGAATATTTGGAGCATTCACCAATCCATAATGGCATCAATCTTGGATAAGTCTAACTTCATCTCATCTTCTCCAATATCATGGCCTAGGTACATCAAAGAAGTTTTATCCAACATATACTTTGACATATTCAATAGCAAATGTTCTTGACATAAGACATCAAGTATATCTTTCTCATACTTGACATGTTCATAATGAAATTGTCTGAAAATGAAAATGTCATCCAAGTAGACTATCATGTCTAGAAATGGTTGTAATACATCCTGCTTCATATGCATGAAAGTAGGAGGAGCATGGAAAAGACCAAAGAGCATAACAAGCCATTCAAACAAACCTTTCATGGTTTTGAATGTCATCTTCCATATGTCTCCTTCAACAACTGTACTTTGATGAAAACCACTTCTTGAATCCCATTCAATGAAATGATTGACATATTTCTTAGGTGCCAAAACAAGAGGTGCACCACATGGTAAAGGAGAAGGTCGGATGATCATTTTGTTCAAAAATCCTTGGATTTGTTTTGTTATTTCCTCACTTTCCCTTCTTAACATCCTATGCATGTCAATGTTAGGAAGACGACACTTTTGCTGCAATGGTATTTCAAGTTGGATTCTCCTCTTGGAAGGAAATCCTTTTGCTTTCTGAAACACCTCATCATCATGGTTAACTACATCAACCAAATCAGTTTTCAAGTTTGAATTACAACAATCAAACACTTCATAATCAATATCAGCATTGGGTTTGATCATGAGGAGCACTAAATTCTTACTTGAATTCACTAGTCTTTTCATTTGCCTTGCATTAACTAATGAAAGATTTAGTTTCATGTGATGAGCTCTCACAATATACTCCGCACCATCCTTGAACAAGTGGTACTTGTTTTCATGACGATAAAATATTTCTTTTCTATCATAGGGGTAAGAACTACCCAAAACAATTCCTGATATATCAAGCGGTACAACATCTAATTCAAATTCGTCAATGAAGTTTGTTGTGATTGCAAACCGAAGAATACATTTTCTTGTAACCTATAAATTTGTGTCCTTGCATATCCAACACAATGGATATGGCTTGGGATGTGAAATGGCTTCAAGATTAAGTTGTTTGGCTAAGTCATTAGATATCAAGTTGGCTTGAGACCCACTATCAAAAAGTGTGTCGATTTTTGTATGTATTGAGATTACCCTCACATGAAATAATTTAGTCCTTGTTTCTTCATTTGGAGTGCTAGTGTGACAATTTGGTATACTAGCACTAGCAATGGAATCTTTTCCTTTTATACCCATGGCTGTAATTTTAGTTTCATCACCCGAATCGGATCCCAAATCCTCTTGAATGATGACAAATGTCTTCTCTTTTCCTTTTCTGTTGAATTTCTTTGGTTTCATTTTGGGATGAAGCTTCTAACGATGAGCTTCATCGTAAACCTCTCTGGAACAATGTTTACATATTGTTTTCTCTTCTTCTTTTTTAATGGATGCATTTTTCTTTCCCTTGAAACCCTTTTCTTTCTCTTTACCCTTAAATGATTTTTTACTACCTTCTTATGGAGTGTTTTCCCCTCTTGCCTCAATATGGGTGGCTTTCACACACACATCATCTAGATTATTGGGATTAAACATTAATATAGTATGCATAAGGTAATTGTGTAAACCCCCTATGTACTTCAACAATGTGTCCTATGATTGCAAATCTACAAGTCGTAAATGATTAAGGCCCAACACAATAGTTCCTTTTGGTCAGAACCCAATCACCCCGCTTTAAACCCTCTATTAAGACATTATAACCCTTCGTTCAACCCTTGTATACAACCTTCCTCAATCGTTCTTATCGGGATTGTTAAAACATTTCTAGACCTTAGTTAAGCCTTTAATTAGTCCATCGCCGCATATATATAACCATTCCCTTTTAAAAATTTGGTTAATATATGATCCTCACATAAGTACTCTATTGGCACATATTTCCGCTTTAAACTATTTCCAAAGGAAAATCACACAAATCATGCCTTTCTCCGCTTTGGTATGGTCTTGGCACATTCAATGAGAACCACCTTTATCACTATCGGCTACCGGCTACCCCATGGGTCCTCACCGATCCTTCCTTTCCGATATGCGATTATCGAAATATAATATATTGGCTCTTTATCAATTCTAGTGACCTTTCAATAGATTGAAGGCTATTATTTGATGTAAATAGATGCAATGATAGACTTTTCATATTTTTAATATATCAATTCATCTTTTGAAGTGGAACGAAAATGTCTCCCATTTGGGGTGGACTCCATTATCAATTTTCCGATTATTATCTATGATTATTTATATTCTATTTTCAATTTTAGTTCTTTAAAATGGTGATTTAAATTTATCAAGCCAAGTATTAGTGAGATTGCAGGAAAATTGAGAAGTTTCATATAAGAATTCAAATTAGTGCAATGAAGTAATTTAGCACTAATTTTGGATCAAGTTTGGTATTAGAGCTACTTTGATCAAGGATATACAAATTTGTATTGCACAAGCATTGGTATTGAATGCTAACCATGTCTAAGCTCAAATGTAGATAAGGATCAGTTGAAGAGTATAATCTTGAGATTGATATGAGACATGGATTCCAACAACACGCAATGGAACCAAAAAGGGCCAAAGAAAACCTCATAGAGTTTGAAAGGATGTTTCAACAAGATTTTCTTCACATGAAAAGTATGGTGGAAGAGTTATATAGAGAATTAAGGAAGAATGAAGAAGGCCCAAGCCAAGTTAAAGAAGAAGGAAGTGGTGGTGATCCTCAAACTCCTCCATCCTCCATCTCCATCTCCATCATAGAACAAATAAATAGAAAAAATTGATTCTAATTTTCCTTTGCTAAAAATAGATGTTAAATTTGATTTACCAAAGCATAAAGGGGAACTTAAAGCATATAAATTAGATAATTAATTCAAGCAAATTGAATTGTATTGCATGGTTCAAAGAATTGTGGAGGAAGAAGAAAAAATCCAACTGGCTACTCTTTGACTAAAATGAAAGACACTAATTTGGTGGGAGAGTGCTACTCAAGAAGATAATCTTAGGAAAGATAAAATAATATCTTCTTGGTATGAATTTACAATTGCATTAAAAAATCAATTTTATCCTTTAAGGAATATGCAAGAGAATATGGGACACAATGTGAGCGATGCCACGGTGTTGATGTCAGAAAGACATATATAGTTGTGTGAGCCTTCAAATAAAGAATACAAGCCCACCTCTAATACAAGCTTAGAATTGATATCCCCAAAACTTAAGATATAATAGATATGCTAGTCTTAGATCCTCAACAAGATTTTGATAAATATGTCGAGCCTTTATATAGAGAGTAATCACCATATAACGTTTTCAAGCTATGTTACCTTCAATGAGTCACCATGAATGAATTCGAACCACAACAAAAATGAGGAAGGGTGTGAGCCTCATAGGATGAGCGATCCATAGTATTTGTCAACAAATGTGACCCAAAAAACTACCATAACCTCATAGTATTCGTGTCGTGCGAGCCACAAGATCACAGGAACATAACATATAGGAAACAAGAGAAAATGTGGGCCATGGGAATACGATCCTCAAGAATATATGACCCACAAGTGAAGTCAATGAGCCATAATTGACTGTGATTCAAATTTTAGAATGAGCCATGTGAGCTTTAATGTAATGTTGATCTCTATTAAGCCACAAAGATATATATCTGAGCCTTCAAGTTTTCCAAATCACTTGCCACAAAAATGTGTGTCACCATGTATTGATCATGTTAAAGAGAGTCACGTCAGCAAACCATATTAGAAATGTCACGTAACCATATTGAAGTGCGGAGCAAAGAAGGAAATGCTAGTCTTAGGATATATGAATCAAGTTTTAGGAAGGAGGATCATACATATATAATTTCCATATGAACCATACAAACTATATTTGACTGTAATTATAAATGCGAGGGATACATAATTATATGAGCAAGCCTTCAATCATAAGAGAAATTTATTGAGAGAACAATATGAACTAAAGAACCATCGAATTCAACGCCAATATTCATGGGATTGAATATTTTAAACAGGGTTTCCACAAAGTCTTCATGTATTTTTTTTTTAAAAGGAATGGATAGAGGATATATTAGATACTTGGCCTTAATGCCAAAAAACGGATTACAGAAGGTGATTCTAATTCCACAAGTACTGCACAACCATGCAAGGCCATGGCGTTTATGCTTAGCTCACATCTCTTTTTGCCTGTTACTATGTAATCTATTTCTAATATTTTCCCAACTTTATAGGTACATACAAACTGATTTAACGAAATGCAATAAAACATGACAGCTATCTAAATTAAGGAATTTTTTCCCATGATTCTTGTCCTCCTCTGAGTAAGGCTCCAATTGTAAGGAGGGTTGCTTTATTGGCTTCGGCGTCTGCCTCCTTATTATTAGCTCTCAACACATGATAAAAATTCAACTTCTGGAAAGAGTCTCTAAGATTTGTTACTCTCAAAATCAGCCTTGCAAGCCTTAGATCCGTTGGCTTAGAATGAGTCACCATAATGTTAATTATTACCTGGGAGTCCCCAATTACATTTGCTTCCCTGATGTTCAGCATTTTCATAATCTTGACTCCTTGGAAAAGAGTCAAAGCCTCAGCTTGAATGCTAGAAGCTATGCCCAAGCCCCAAGTGAAACTATGTATCCTTATGCCATTAGGATTCAAAATGACACCTCCAGCTCCAACTCTTCCAGGATTGGCCTTTGCAGCCCCATCAAAAAAGAGGGAGAATCTCTGCTGATTTGAGGCCCAGTCCTTGAAGTCATTTGCTGAAAATCTAATTTGCCAATGTTTGAGGAGGGAGATACAATTTGCACTCTTTTGGAACTGGAGTTCAAGAAAGGAACCCCAATTTATATCATTCTGGCTGAGTTTTAAGTCATCTTTAATATCTGTTAGACTCTCTTTAAGCTGGCTTTAAATCTTAACTGCCACAAGCTTGGCCTCTTGTTCATAGCTTTTAAAAATCCTTTTATTTCTCTCAAGCCAAACCTGTCAACAGATTATTTTGGGGAGAGCAGTCCAAGTAGCTCTGATAATTTTGTTTTTTGGGGGAGTCCCGGGATACCTTTGTAGCCATTAGTAAAAATATCGAGGATGGAGGAAGGCAATACGATGCTGAAACTCAGAGTTCCCAACAATTCTGTCCAAATCCGCAAAGTAAAGGTGCATTCAAGCATAAGATGAAATACATTTTCATGGTTTACCTTACAAAGGCTGCACCTTGAAGGACCGTGAAAATCACATTGCTGGAGATTATCATCTGTTAAGATTTTGGAATGACATAGCAGCCAGCTGAAAAAGTCGATTTTAGGCAAGGTGGGATAATGCCATATCCCTTTCCAAGGCTCAGGGTTTGTGGCCACATGGGGATACTCACATAGCTTGGCGTAACCTTGAGCAACAGAGTATCTGCCAATCTGTGTACCCCATCCTCTTGTGTCCCTTTTTCGAGCCATCGAAGGAGACAGGCCATGGAGCTTGGAAATCAGAATCTCATGCTCCACAGAAAGTTCTGGGGGTGTTTGAAGATTCTAGCTAGCCCAGCGTGAGTTCTGCCAAGCTGAAATGTCCCACAACATTCCCATTCCAGCCTCATTCATCCATCTGCGCAGCGTTTGGAGTGAACTACAGTCTCCCAGAGGCTCGTTATTCAAAATTTTATCTGTCCAAAGGTTGATCCTTTTTCCATTACTAGGAACCCAGAAGGCATGATCTTTGATGAGAGAGCAAGCTTTGCTCCAAAACTTCAGGAAGAGTGTATTTGAATGCTTCTTGGGGTGATCTAGGCAACGAGAACGCTGGCCTTTGAAGTATTTTTTCCAGAGAGGTAATTGCGCCCAGCTAGGTTTAGGGGCAATAATTCTTCAGATTAATTTAGCTCCCATTGCTACATTATGGTAGCCAAGATTCTTGAAATTCAAGTCTCCTTCCAATAGCTGTTTGGAGATACATTCCCAGTTGACTAGCGGAATCTTATTCTCATTCTGCTTGCCCCCCTTCCAAAAGAATTTTCGGATGGTCTCCTCCATTTTTCTGAGAATGCCAGTTGGAGTGAGAACGACAAAAAACTGAAACAGGGGAAGATTGGAAAGAACATATTTAGTAAGGACAGACATACCAGTAATGTTAAGCCAGGAATAACCCTAGGCAAGCAGCTTGTTCTTGAATTTCTCCAATTGAGGGAACCAATCTCTGCTGTAAGATTTTTTGAGAAAAACTGGGAGGCCCAAATACTTGAAGGAAGTCCAATTTTAGGACACTACAAAACCAAAGGTTCTAGAAATGGAGTTGAGCAAGCTAGAAGTTGTGTTCCAGCAATAGATATGGAATTTTCCTTTGTTTGGACTGCTTCCTGATACCAAACAAAACTCATCCAAAGCTTTTATAAATCTAGAGGCAATAATCCCAGAAGCTGCTCCCCATAACAGTGAGTCATCCGCGAACAGGGCATGATTAATTGTTTTCACACCCCTCGCAATATAGAGTCCAACAATATCCTGATTTGCTCTTTTTTTTTGTCTAGGTAAAAACTGAGAACAGAGGCTTGAAGAACAAATAAAAGAGGTGAGAGAGGGCACCCCTTCCTGAGCCCTCTCGTGGATTTGAAAAAATTGGCAGCTTTGCCATTAATTAATGGGGCAATCCAAGGCTCCAAGATGCAAGCTTGAATCCAATTTATAAAATTCTCACCAAATCCAAGTCTATGTAAGACTTTTAGTAGAAAACTATACCTAACTCTGTCAAAAGCATTTTCTAAATCAAGTTTGACAACCATACCTTTTCCATTGTGACTCGAGCTTGAATGGATTGCCTCCTAGACCAGAATGAAGTTGTGCACAATCTATCTACCTTGAATGAATCCTCCTTGGCTTTCCGGAATGATTTTGGGGAGGATGGGTTTCAGTCTGTTAGCGATGACTTTGGTGATCAACTTGTAACCTATATTACAAAGCGAAATCGGACGAAACCTGTTGAAGGAGTTGGCTCCCCTCTCTTTGGGGATGAGAGCAAGAAAGGAAGAGTTTGTGCTTTCTCCGATTTTCTTGCAAACTTGGGATTTTAGAACCATTTTGTAAAGATCCTTTTCCACAATGGACCAACAAATTTGGAGGAATCTGGCTGAGAATCCATCCGGCCCAAGGGCTTTGTCTGGGTTCATGGAAAATAAGGCAGCCTTGACTTCATTCTTGGTGACTTTAGCTTCAAGGAGGTGGTTCATATCAACAGAAATTAAGGAGGGGATCGTGTACATCATCTCTGAGTTTTGCTCCAGAATTATATCTACGCTATATAGACCTTTAAAATGAAGAGAAGCTACTTTTTTGATGTTTACATTATCTTTGTGAATGATGGTACCATCTTTGATTTCAGAAATGGAATTGGTACATTTCCTTGCCTGAGCTTTTTTATGAAAGAAGGAAGAGTTCCTGTCCCCTGCTTTGAGCCAAAGATTTCTATACTTAAGTCTCCAGTATTCTTCCTTAGCTAGACATGCCTTATGATAGTTTTGCTGAAACAAAGCTTCTTTATCTATAATCTCTTTTGTTATGTCAGCTGTTTTGGCTTGGAGCTGATGGACTTCCAGCATATGTTGGATTTTTTTCCTTTCATTGGTTGGATTTGGCAGAGATTTGGCCCATATTTTCAAAGCCCTTTTCACTCTTTTGAGCTTTTCTTCCCAGACGAAAAAGGGGGAGCCTTTGACTGGATGCACCCAAGTGTCCTTAACTAATTGCATGAAGTCCGATTCCTTAGTCCAGAGCGGACTAAATTTGAAAGGTATAGGTCCAAGGTCAAGCTGAGACATGAGTTCCAGCTTCATGGGTTTATGATCCGAAGTGCTGCATGGGAGAATATGCACTCTAGCCTCTAATCCAAGCAGAAGAAAAGAGCTTTCAATTAAGAATCTATCCAATCTAGCAACAATGTGGCCAGGACCAATTCTTTTATTAGTCCAAGTGTACTTACCAGAAATTGGCTTGATGTCCAACAGATCCTAGTCCTGCATAAGATCCTCTGCCCATTCCCTTGCTGGATCTTGAACAATGCTGCCTCCTCTCTTGTTTGCTGATAAGAGAGTGAGATTGAGATCTCCTGCTATGATGATATTCTCAAGATTAACTAGATCTGCTTGGGTTCTTATGGAGTCCCAATAGTCCTTTGTTTCCACAGGTTCACAGGGGTGTACACGTTGAAGAGGCTGATTATCTCTTTTGAATCTATGTGCTGCAATTTTAAGATTAGCCAGTGAGTATTGGGCATTTCAGAGACGAATGTGAATTTTCTAGCGTTCCAAAGAGAGCCCAACCCTCCGGAAGCCCCTCGGGCTGAGATTGCTTTCGCCTCACCTTTGTTCCAAAGTTTCTTACTCGCCTAAAGGAAGACAGAGTCTTCCAGTTTGGTCTCTTGGATGAGAAGTATGTCAAGAGTTTCTATTCTTATTAGACTTCTAATGGCTTATTCTTTGATTCTGCTCCCCATACCTCTACAGTTCCAGGAGACTATCTTCATCATTTGTATTTCTGATTGGCTTCTTTGGAGCCTTGGGGCTGGTTTCTTGCCATCTTTTCTTTTGATGCTAGTAACTTCTCAAAGGTTGGCTGATTGCCTTGAAGCTTATCCTTGAAAGTTTCTTACTCTCTTTTTTCCCGATTTGATTTGCAGCCTCTTGTGGATCTCCTTATCATTGCTTGGGATTCTCCTATTTTCCCCTCTTCCTCCGAGCATTCCGATTCATGCTCGTCTTCCTCTTCTTCGACAACATTTCCTTTGGAGCTCCCAACCATTGCCATAACTATTGCTGGAACACCACTTTCAGCCATTGCCTCTATTGCTAGAACACCATTTCTAGCTTGCTCAACTCCATTTCCAGAACCGTTGGGGGTGCCTTTAGAGGATGGGGTTGATTTTTGATTTTCTGGTTCCTGAGTTTCCTCTACTTGTGAGCTTAGAGGTGCAAATTTGTTTTCTTGATTCTTTTTGGGAGGGGGTTGTTGATGGGGGGCCTGAGTACCTCTTCCGTTTGGACTAACCTGCTTTTGTATTTTCCTGGTACGCTTAACCTGATTCCAACCTTCTTATTTTCTCTTATCTGGTTCCACATTGGTTGGGCATCCTCTGGCGAAGTGGATGTAGACATGAAATTTTCGGCATTTGAAAGGTAGCTGCTCGTAATCCATCTTCTGCAAATGGGTCCAGTTTCCTACCTTGATTTTGATGGCTTCCGGGAGACCCACCTCTAGGTCTACTTCTACGCAGATACGAGCACAATCATATTGTTCTTTGCTGTTTGCCCTATCTATGAATTTCCCAAGGGTGTTTCCGATGTGTTTCAGTGAGTCCCAGTTCCAGCAATGGACTGCGAGATTAAGGAGTCTGACCCAAACAGGAACAGCCGAGGGGACATCGACTGCAGGGTCCGACGTCCATCTATTGAGGTACAAACCCTGGGGACCCATGAAATAGGGGCCATTATGAAATATCAGATCCTTGTCTTCCCTTGAGGTGAATTCAAAGAGGAAAAAACCTCATCCTAAGAAGTAAGAAGTGATGCTGCACTTGATCAGAGGAGCCCAGTTCCTGTTTACCCAGGACTCCATGTTCTTAGGAGAAGTCCAAAGACCTGAGAACTGGCCCACGAGAGCTCGCTCAGCTAAGGAAAGAGCAACTTGAAGCGGGGTCTCTGGCAGCAGGGAGATTTCAAGAATGTCTTCCAGCCTCTTGACAAAATTGGCTGCTTCACTCTTCTTCTTCTGCGGCAAGCTGGCCAAGAGCCAAGGGAAAGCTTTAGCAGATGAAGGTGGGCATGCCTGGGTTGAGCTCGGGGCCTCCATGAGGGCAAGCCCAGCTTAAACGTCCCTCCCAGCAGAAGCTGTGCGCTCTGAATCCGTGAAAAGTCAAAAAGGAATGCAGAGGAGGAGGGCTGAGGGCCCAATGCCACGGGCCGCAAAGCGGCAAGGGCGTGAAGGCACCGAAACACAGTTAGGGTTCAATGGCTACTCCAAAGCTCAATCATCAAAAATTCCAATTTAAAGCATCCACAAAGTCTTCATGTTAACAAGCCACTTACTATATATACATTGAGCCTTTTTCCATAGAATAAATTTAAGTTGATCCATAGAAAGTATGATATTTTGATCTAAAGAGCGTTCTTCAGGCCTCCAACATCAAACCATAATTCTGATACCATGTTGGAAAATCGAGAGGCTTTACGATTAGATTAGATTTTCCTTTCTTCGATAACTACTTGTGAAATGTTTGGATTCTTATTAATTTTATCATGTTTATTTCATCAAGCAATTACCAAAAAATAAACATGAAGATTACACGAAAACAACGAACACAAGATATAGGCTCCAAGCCAGTGCAAAAACCAAAAAAATTATTTTGTTATAGAATCAAATCAAAGTGAGATATGCAAGACCCATGAATATAGAAAAATTCCATCCCTTTAGATGCCAATTTAGACCCTCCTTCTTCCTAGTAAAACCATCAACAAGAGACCAACAACAAGAGATGTACCAAGGCATGACTTCCACAAATTCTAGCTCAAGAAGAAAACCTCTCTTTTAGATTTCGGCCCTCCGCTTCCTCTTTGTTTTTTTGTGTGTGATATTTTAGACCAAAAATCATCCAAGTGTGTGTGTCCAAATAAGCTCAACTCGCACTCTATTTATATTCTTCATAGGGGTTCAAATAGACATGTCCTTTGGGTAGGGTAGACATGACATGTAGGGCCGACTTGGCATCTTGAGGGAATTTTGGTCCAAAATACAACTTTAAAAAAATTATTTTTCCTTTTTATTTTCAAAGTCCAAATGGGCCATGATTCTTTGATTCATAACAAATATTCTTTTGACTTTGAAAAACACAAGAAGCATGAATAACATGCTTGACCTAGATGACCAATTGACTTGAGTGTGAGCCCATTCTTAAAAATAATATTTCTTTTTATTCTTTTGCATTTTACTTAAAATATTTAATGGCATAAGTATAATGACAATTATGAAGATTGAATCTAGTTACATTTTCCAAAAGGTTGGTCTAAAAGGTATTGAGGAACTTACTATCCCTATCTAAAATAATAGTCCATGGTAGCCGAAATGAACCCAAACATGCTCAAAGAAGAGCTTAACAATGGCTTCTATTGTGATACTCTTCTTGCATGGTGCCAAAATGGTCATCTTAGAGAACCAATCGATAACCACAAGACACAATTGTTACCATGCTTGGTGGAGGAAAAACATGACATGTAATATGTGGAGGATGACTCCCAGGGTTTGTCTAGGGTAGGTAGAGGAGTGTACAACCACTAGTTCTTAATGGTAGGTTTAATGATGGCACAAGCAATGCATAATTTGTTATACCTGTTGATGTCATGAAAGATCCTATAGAAATATTTCTCGAGTATTTCTATTTCCTTCTCCAAACGAGAGTTCCATACCACTCAATTGTAATGTGCCTCCCAAACTAGCTTTGCATGGTCACTTGAGGGACACACAAATGGCCCATAAGCGCAAGAGTGCATCCTAAAGGTGAAAGTTTTGAACTTGTTTACATATGCCCATTGTCTGATATGTACTATAAAAATTAGGGTCACTACCATATAATTGAGGCCAGCTAGAGGTCTCATGCCCATGAGAAATAAGAACCTATATTATCATTAACAAACCAAACTTGGTGACAAAAAAATGAAAGACATATAATCAAGGATTGAGGAACCATGTACTAGCACTCCTACTAACAAACCCAAATACATATGAAATTGAAAACATTAGAGCGACTGAGAAACCTCTTGCTTTAGGAAGAATTGTTTAAACACCTACTTCTTTTGAACTTGTTGATGCCCCGAAAATCGTTGTATCAACATTGGGGGATAACCACCCGGTCTGGACCTTAATACAACTCCTTTTTCGTTTGGGATGGTGGCTCCGACTGGATATAATGGGACCAATTTCCCGATAATGAATAAAAAGGGGTGGATGAGTGATAGGTTGTCTGATCTAATGATAGGCGAATAACTTAATCTATCAGCAAAATAAGAGAACTAATACTAATCCCGGGAACAATTATTCGTTGGAAATGTAGCGTTTGATGATCTTTGTCTATTGACAGGCATATAGATGACTCTATCAAATAAACATAGATATTTATTCATTCAAAGGTTACTTCATCTAAATAGTTCAACAAAGTGATTAACACACGATTGCTGCACTTATCATTTATATCATCGCTACATACATGATTGGAAGAAAAGCATACTATAAACAGCCAATAGTGGAATGAATAAAGAATGCTGTTAGAACACACATATATATGTGATAATAGCAAGAGCAATCAAATGACAATTCATATAACAAGAATGAGTCCAGACATAGATAATAGTACCATATGAGCTGCTTAATCAATCCCAATATCAATCGCTATTTGAAATTCTTCCTTCAACGCAGAAATTCTTTCAAACAAAGAAAATAGTGCACATTTGTATAAAAGCTTCCTTATCAAAATCAGAATGATTGGTCCAGTTTCATAAAAGAATATCCCTGAAGTACAATAGTGCAACTTCAGGGTTTAAGTAATATACAAAACTTTACGACCTTTTCTAAATGCATGAAAGGGTCTATAAATACTACACTAAACTAAAAATCTATAAAACCAAAATCCTACTTAATTGGTATCAATTAATGATAACTATCTCCTTGGAAGTGATCTGGCAGTCGGCGGTATGAATCATCACTCAGACTGCTTGACTTTAAACCTGAGCTGGCTTATTGCAAGCATTGGCTCCACTTCGGGTGGTCTGTTGAGGCGAGAACTGAGTTGGGCAGCAAAGGTGGCATCCTGAATATCGGGCATAATATACCCGATCACATCTGTAAGGCATTTGAGGGCGGCTCTCTGGCTATGTGGCTTCACTAAAAAGAACCAATAGGCATCCCATGTCAAGCTGTTAATTCCCTCGATTAACCTTCCATTTTTCTCCAGCTCCGGGTAACATGACTGCTCCAATATTTTCGCTGCTGTTAATTTGCCTGGAGTACATTGGGAAATCATGTTAGACAAGTAAAGAGTATTATTAAACAATTCAACCAAATTACTAGTGGTTGTCTTGCATCTTGAAATCGCTCTTTCTGCCTTCATTAATTGAGATTACCATTCTGTAAATAATATTTCTTTATGCGATTCTAGAATCCTTGGTAGATTCGCTGCCTGTCCCTGATCGGTATCTTGCCATTCCAGAAAATTGGTCAATGTTTCTTTGGATTGATCCAAGTCTATTCTCGCCTTTTCTACTTTTTCACTTATGGATGCCGTTAAATCGCATAATGGTTCTGCCTGGGTGATTTGCTGACACAAAAGCTTCATCTGATTTATCAATCCCTTGTTTAATTGAAATGCCTCTGCTTTAAATTCATTAATCTGTGGGAGCTTCTTTGTTTTCTCAAGTTGAGATGATAATTGAGCAATTTGCTCATCTTTGGATCTCAACATTTGCTCATTTGATGCTTTTAGTTGCGATAATGCCTCAGATAGCTCTTTCTGCTTTTGGACTGCACTGTCATCAATCCTCTGTTTTTCCTCTTGTAATTGTTTAGTCAACTGATTGTTTATTTGTTGTTGTACTACCAATTGCTGTTCTGCCTGCTCTGCCTTTTGCTGCGCTTCTGATAATTGTACTTGTAGAGAAAAGATGTCTTGGTCTTTTGTCTTCAATAAAATGCTCACCTCTGATGCTTTGTCTATTGTCGCCACCGAATAGGCTCCAGCATATTGCGATAGTTTTGTCAAATCATTAGAGGGGTCAAATTCCTCTTTCCAAAGCACATTGCCCGTGACTGTTTGTTCTGGGAATAAAGAAGGTTGATTAGTCCTTCTCCTCTTCCTCTGTCGTTTCACTACAGCTTTATGTCTTGGGTTATAGAAGACATCTAAGGGAGGAATCTCTTCAATCTGCAAAATGACTTCGCCGGAAGGATCCTTTGGATTATTTCCACTTCTTTTGACTTGGGTGGGTCGTTGGTTTCACCTGAAACCTGCTTTGAAGTCACCTCCTATGTATTGACCTCATTGGATGTCTTATCATCTTTAGAGCATTCAAGATTGCCGATAATTGAATTAAATTGCTGCCATTCCTGGAGAAATTTCAGATCAATCTGAGTATCTTCATTTACATTTAAATTGCTCTGTTCTTGCTCTTTTGCCTGGGTCTCTTCTTGTCTTTTCTCATGTACTTCTTCCTGTTGCTTTGATGTAACAGGAGGTTCTTTAACAAGTCGTTGCTCAGGCTCGCTTGATTCTGTTGTTGGAGTCGTCGCTAACAGATCTAGAGGCAGAGTTTGCAACCTCTGCTCTCTAAGTCTGTTGAATTCAACTAGTCCTTCATCTTTGGACTCAATTATAGCGAGCGATTTAACTTGATACATTGACTCGGCCGATGAGAACAGGTCCTCAAATCTATCTTCTTTATGCTCGAACTTGGTCAATTTGGCCTGTTCAAGTGCATTATAGGCAACTTTGTTTGGATCAAATCGCCTGCTCGGAAGAGTCGCCAGAGTTAATGACTTTATTTTCTCAGCTTCTTTCTCTGCATGTTTGAAATCATGTAGAGTGTAGATGCCACATCTCAAAGGAAAAGAAGGCAAGACTTGCTTCTTAGCTTTCTTTAGAGTTTGAGTAACCCCATGGGAGGTGATCTGATAGGCTATTTCCCTGGCTAGCAGTTTATCGGGGATGTATAGAGGAAGAACGTGGGGTTTGGCCTGACTACCAAAAACTCTGATATAAGTGAAATTTTCCTCCCCGAACCAACTTCCTATGGATGTTAAATCAATCCCTTCTTGGTAGGAAATCTTGGGGGCAGGCTTATTGAAAATAGAATGATGAATGGGCAACATGAAGCCGTTGCAGATTTGATACAAATGGTGCTTGTAGTTGGTTTTCCACAACTTTTGATGGTATATGTGAACGGGTGTGGGGTCTTGTGACGTCCACCTCCATCCAAGCACAGGAAATTTAGAATTAAAACACAGAACATCTAATATATAGGCACTGTAGTAAAATGGGGGAATGAACCTTTCAGTGACTCGGGACTTGGATCTAAAATCAAGAATTGTGGATGCTAACTTATCGGACAGTATATTTGCCCAATCCATTATTTCACCACTACATGCCGCCTCCATTAAGGGGACAATTTCTATAATAAAATTGGCGGAATCATGTAATCCCCACAACCTACGCATCATTATCCCAGCATAGCAATAAGGAGAGCATAGAGAATCGACTGAGTACTTACCCAAAGATTCGTGCTTGTGTTTTGCTGGATTTTGTCTCCAATCCCGAATGGGTTCAGATTCAGTCTCATTCTTAGCTCGAAATTTCTCTAGAAATGCCGTATTATATTTCTTCTCTGGCACCGGTAAATGATACATTTGCCTTAAATCCTCAGCTTGAAAGGACCCGAAAATTCTCCCATCTATGGTGCTGAAAGTTCGGTCTGTAATTGGGATTTCCTGAATTGCCCATCTCACAACATCTGTATATGGGAGGATTTGTTCCCGAGCCGCTATCCGATGGAGAAAAGAGTTGGCTAAATCCCTTAGATTAGCCTCGGATTTGCGAGTGCTGTCAGCTGAAACTTGTACTACTGTCACCCTTGGCTCTTCGGCTTCGATCAAATTATAGGTGCCTTGCCGAGTAGTTTTGGAAAGTCCTAGGCATGTAGTATCCGATATTAATCCTTTCTTTTTAGTACTTGGATCAACGATGACTTGCCCTGTGGCTGGCGAAGCGGAAGTCGCTGTAGTTTTCTTGGACTTCTTCCCCATTCTGCTTGAAGCTATTACTTAAGAAGAATTCTGCACAGAAACGATAATGAACGTAATACAGAGAATGATAGCGCAAATCGAATATGAGTGAGATATATATCGATGCATGGCGAATGATTAAATTAAGGTGGCCTCAGATACAATCTGTAAAAAAGATTTTAGGCTCACTGTTTCATTAAATGGCCGTTAAGACCTGTCAATCCTATAAATGCTCGTCAATTTGATTATTGGCCGAATGATTTATTTGAAGCGTGCCTTGGATGTTTTGGCGGTTGAGCGCGGATGAATGGCTCTTCGGAAGATAAGGCTTTAAATACGAATTAATCGTAATAAACCCGCTTTAAGATTTTCTTTGAAATCTGCGCTTTTGGCTTTATCGCAATCGGGCGTCGGGGGAAATCATAAATCGTTGCATTTGTTCCATTTGGAATCCCCGATCGCCGATAGCGATATCGCATCGCGTCGGGAGTACATGAGTGGGACACTTTTAAAAGCATGCATAGTATGATCGCCGATGGCCGATAGCGATATCACATCACATCGGAGAAAAAGGGAGTTTTATTGCGCCAGTTCATTATCGCCGATATCCGATAGCCTATTTCGCATCGGAGAAAACCAATGGGTCCATAAGTTGTGTTTCCTTTGTCATTGCGATATGCGATCTTGCGATCGCTTTATCGCAATGATAAAAGATTAATCATTTATATATATAAGGCCTTTGATTGGTTCATTCGAAAAGGTTTGGTAATGTTTTATTTTATTATTTCGAACCTTTTTGAATAAAACTAAGTTGATACCAATTAAAATTAAAAAGGGACACATTTCATATTATAGTTTTGGGATAATAATGATATGAAATGGGGGGTTGTTGTAGGGCACAACAATTGGCGATTCGCTGGAAGAAACAGTTATCTCTGAAAATTATGGAAATACTTAAACTTTTATCAAAATAGAAATTTCATCAAAGGGGAAAATTCTAATATAACTAGGTATAGTTGCATTCCAAACAAAATGATACTCTCTTTGCTAATTCCCTCTCTTGTTTAAAATTAGATACATTCTAAATTTTAAATTGGCCTCTATTGGTTGATAGTGATAAAACAAAAAAATTTTCCAAATCAGCTTTTAAAATTAACTCCTTTTTCATAGGTAGAGCCTCTGCTGCCAGTAAACGTTCATAGTTTCGACAGGGATACCTTTTAACCATGTTATTGTCCATTGTCCCATTCACCTTAGAGTATGATTAACAGAATGAATTCAAAACATGTTTTTCACATTTTGCATTTCTTTTCTATTTTCTGTTATTTTGTAAGATAAAAAGCCATTGTCCTAGTTTGGTGGCCAGTTGAGTGACAATGCCATTCACTGGTAGTAATTTAACCGAACAAGCCGGCTCGTGATGAGACCCCTTGTCTTATAATTAAAGCCATTACCCTGTTTTGGTATGCAGTATTGGTAATGTCGACTAAACTGTTTCCCTATGAACATGGTAAGCAGGCTTGTAATAATACCTCTTATCTTTTATATCCAATATTCTTAGAATTACATTCTAAGTAATCACAAGCTTTGGTGAGTGGGATAGACAATTTTCTCCTTAAGAGTAAATGGATGGCAAGGTAAGAGTTGAAGATGCTGAAATTGGAATAGTTCCTATTTTGATATTGATAACCTCTTTGTGACCAATTTGAAAACCTAAAAAGATTTACAATATTTCTAAACTTTGAGAGGGGTTCACTAAGATTGCAGTGTGGTTTTAGAATGCAATTATATCTAATTTCCTAGAAATCATCCATTTTGTTTAAGACTTCTATTATTTTAAAAGTAAATATCACACTACTTGTTTTAAACAACTCTTTAAGTACAGCAAAGGTCAATGGAAGATACCTCACAACTTTATTTTCTAATGGTCCTACAAAATACAAAAATGCTATTAAAAGGAGAAGGGGTTACCTCCTCAATTGAAGAATTTCTTTAAGATAAGGCCATTAGCAGGGAGAGAATCTCTCAACCTTGATAAATCTTGTAATATGAAGGTCGAATGGCCTATCTTTTCACAGATCTGAAATGGTCCAAGCCACATCTTCTGAAACTTGGTGTGTTTTCCCTTATCTTCATGGGCTTTGTCCCATTTTAGAACTAAATCACCGACTTGAAATTGTTTGGAACTGGATGAAAGTGAATCAAATGATGACTTGATGATCTGCTAATGCTTCGCATGAATGATTTTGGCTTTTTCTCTTTCCTCTTCTAATTTTAGAATTTGTCATGTCTAAGTTGTAAAGAAGAAGAAGGGCTTTCTTCAATAAATTGAACTAGGGCTAGAGAAGGCAGGACAAGATTTGTTGGTAGCACTGCTTCTTTTCCATACACAAGATTAAATGGGGAAGAGCCTATAGAAGCCTTATGCGTTATCTTGTCAGCCCATAATGCAAATATTAAAGATTTGTGCTAGTTTTTATGATTCTGTTCAATAGTTCACTTAATAATTTTAATCAGATTTGTATTTGTAGACTCTGCTAAACCATTACCCTGGGGATAATAATTAGCAGAGTATTTGAGTTTAAATCCTCTTTTAATTGTGAAATCAAACATAGCATTGCCTGAAAAGTAAGATGCATTATAAAAAATAAGAGCATTCGGGACACCAAACCTGGTAATGATGAATTGGTCTATGAATTCAATAATAGCTTCAGAATTTGTTGTCTTTAAAGGAATCGCTTCAACCCACTTGGTAAAATAATTAGTAGCGGTAAGGATATACTTATGCTGTTTGGAAGAATGTGGAGTGATTTCTCCAATGATGTCCAATCCCCATTGCTCAAACGGTTGTTCAATGTTGACTGGTTGCAAAGGGAACGCTGGTTTCCTTTGTCTTCCACTAGAAGTTTGGCAATTTCGGCATTTCCTTACATATTCATGAGCATCTCTAAACAGAGTGGGCCAATAATATCCAGCATGGATGACTTTATGAGCTGTTGTATCAGCTCCAAAGTGGCCTCCTGCCGGTCCATCATGTAATTCCTGCAAAACCTTTTGCGCCTCAGGTTTTTCTAGGCATCTCAATAAAATTGAATCATAATTTTGCCTAAAAAGCACATCAGCAATGATTGTAATTTTTTTTTCTTTTAATCTTATGGCCCTTTTGCTTTTGTAAGACAGGTTAGGAGGTGCATATCCATTTTTCAAATAAAATATTAAATCAACATATTGTGATTCAGATTCAGCGATACTTATCTGGTTGATCTCTTCGAATTGATCTGTATCACCTGATTCTGGAATGTTGGATGCTCCTGCCAACAACCTGCAAAAACCTTGGCCTCTAACAATCTTTGCTGGTCTAATTTCTAGGTCGTATTCTTGAAGTGTTGTTACCCAGTTTGCCCTTTTTTCTCCCAATTCTCTTTGGATTAATAGTTTCCTTACTGAAGGGAAAGGAACTATAACTTTTGTATGGGATTTTAAAAGGAAGGGTCTATAATGTTTAACAACTTTATATACAACAAAGGCTTGCTTTTCTACTTCGGAGTAATTTAGTTCAGCACCCTGAAGATTTGAACTATAGAATGAAATGGGTGCTTCCAAATTGTGATTTATGATCTGTGTGAGTACTGCAGCATAAGAGAAATCAGATGCGATAGTATACAATGTAAAATGATTAGAAAAATTAGGGGTATTTAAAGCGGGGGCATTAATTATTGATTGTTTGATCAATTCAAACGCTTCCTTTTCTGCCAATCCCCATTTAAAGACTGAATTTTTCTTAATCATAGTTTGAAGTGGCAAAATGATCTGAGAAAAGTCTGGAACCAATCTCTTAACAAAATTGATTTGGCCTAAAAATGACTGCATGGATTTCTTATTGTTAGGAAAAGGGATTTCAGAGATTTCTTTGATCCTGTCCGGATCAATATAAATGCCATCTTTAGAAACAATAAAGCCTAGGAGCTTTCCTTGATCAAGAGCGAAAAAAGGATTTTTTGGGGTTAAGGGAAATACCATATTTCTTGCAGCGTTGAAAGATTTGATTTAAATCATGCAAGTGATTGGATCTCTCTTTAGAAAATACAGTAATATCATCTAAGTAGATGACTACCGTTCTGTTAATCAACCTTTTAAAAGCGATATCCATCGCTCTTTGAAATGTGGCTCCTGCATTAATAAGTCCGAAAGGCATTTTCTGATACGCATACGTTCCCCATTTTGTTCTGAATGTGGTTTTGAGTCGGTCATCAGGATGGACCAAAATTTGATTATATCCTGAAAAACCATCCAAAAAGGACATTAACTCTGAGCCTGCCACTGATTGGAGTATTTTCTCCATAGTGGGTAATGGGAAGTTATATTTTAGGCTTTCCTTATTTAAATTTCTGAAATCGATACAAATCCTTATGTCGCCATTTTTCTTTCTGACTGGAACCATATTGGAGACCCAGTTTGAGTGCCGAACAGGAAAAATAATCTTAGCTTTCAGGAGTTTATTGAGTTCCGATTTTATTTGACTCTCTAAGTTTGGATGTATTTTCCTCAACTTTTGTTGTACTGGTTTCTGCTCAGGAAGCATCAGAATGGTACGTTGGATAATGGATGTATCATATGTTTTTAGATCGTCATATTTCCAAGAAAAAACATGTTTATTCTTGCGTAAGAGTCTAATGAATGCTTCCTTTTCTTCCACGGAAAGTCCTAATCCTAAATTAATGTTTTGAGGAGTTTGTTCAGTGCCAAGGTTTATTAATTCAAACCTTAAGGTAGAGCTCTGGAGCTTTGTATTGGTCACATGTTTAAACCTGTCTTTAATATCGTAAAGATCTTCGAGCTTCACCACGGGCTTTGGGATTGAATTTTCCTCATGCTTACCTCGCATTTGAATATCATGTTCGTCTTCCTCAATGATTTGATTATCATAGGATTTTTCGGAGGTTAAAAACTGTAAAATGTCTTCATCATGGTTGAATACTCTCCAATTAGTGACATTGTCAGGAATTGATGGCCTAAAAAGCAATTCTACTGAAAATCTATCTGGGATATAGTCTTCCGAAGGGAGGAGCTTGGAAGCGACATTGGCTAGCAAGTCGGCTGCTGAATTTTGAGACCTGGGAATGGAAGAAATATTGAATGCTAAAAAGTGGGAGGTGAGTTCTTGTACTAGCGATTGATAATGTTTGAGATGGTTCGAAAGGCAATGAATTGTATTCCTTATCTGTTTAACAATGATCTCAGAATCTCCAAACACTTTCAAGTATTGGACTTCAAGGCCAATCACTTTATATAATCCTTGGACTAATGCTTTGTACTCAGCTGTATTATTTGTGCATTCAAACTCTAGCCTGCAGGACAACATTGTTTTTTCTCCTTGTGGGCTAACCAAAATACATCCTGCTCCTGATCCTTCGCTAGACTTGGACCCATCGAAATATAAAGACCAAAATAAAGAATTATCTACAATCTTGTTTACAAAATTCTCAGTAACATTAACACATTTAGACCTGTCAGTTTGCGAAAAGTTTTCAATTTGTGATGTGAAATTGTTTACCGAGAAAGGAGATGGCTGGGCAATATAATTGCCGAAAAATGTTTCAGAAGAATAATTTCCTAAGATATTGTTGTTAAATGCAATTGGTTGATTTTCTTGTTCGAATTATGTAACAGTGTGGGTCATATGTTTCTCCTGATCAATCTTTATTTGATTCGGCTTACCCTTATAGGGGAGCCACATGTGGGACCAATCGGTGGAAATATACCCATGGAGCTTTTCTGACCAATCCCTGCTTAAAATTAACCAATAGAACTTAGGTATATTAGCGATTAAGATATCAATCCTTTGGACCACTCGTGGATCCGCCGATAACCTGATTGTAACAGAGTTTATTTCCCCTAAAACCTGAACTTTAGTTCTATCTAACTGCACAATGTGAATTGAGGATTTCTGAGGTTCTATGTTCAGTTTAGAACAAACTGAAGCTGGCATTATATTGGATGATGCCCCAGAGTCAATTAAGCAGTTATGCAGATTTCGATTGTAAATTTCATATGTTAAGAGGAAAGGAGGAGTATGGGAGTTTGATCTATCTCCAATTAGAATTGTATTGGTTGCCTCAACTCTACCAGAAGGTGGTTGTCCTGAATCGCTTGCAGCTTTAGTACTGGGAAGAGGTGAAGAAGGAACTACATTAAGTTCTTTGAGAAGTAATTTTTGTTGATGTTTTAATTTACTGAGTTCAAACATGGTGATGTTTGCCTTAGTTTTCTTCATGTCATCAACAATATTATAGTCCATCGAATCAGATACTACCAATGTCTTAGATGACGAAGGTATATTGGAGGATGATGGTTGATTTTGAGATACTGTTGCGGCTGTCTTCCTTGTGGGTACCTTTTCCTTTGTAGTATTAGTACCAGCACTCCTTTTCTTTGGATTGGCTTGAACAGGTTCAGGAGTAGCTTTACTCCTGGTAGTCACGGAAAAGGCTTCTTGCTCAGCTTCAGTATCAGAATTAGGGAGTATAAAGTCCCACATTCCATGGCATTCAATGACTTCCTCTTCTTCTAATTCATCAGAGGGTGTAATGGTTTCTTCTTCTTCTTCTTCTTCAGGATCCGAATCTGCATAGGATATGACATTTGGAGGCTTAGACTCAGGTTTTTTGAAATTCCTATAAGGTTTCTTTGTTGAGGATTCTTCTACCTGCTTCTTAATATCAACCATTTCATTTGACATGGTTTTGAGGACTTTTTGAAGGCCCTCCATGTCATATGGATCCTTGGTGATCTTCTTCTTTGAATCATCCTTGAAAGACACCTTTTTGGATTTTCGTTCCTCTAGAGCAGTTTTCTTTTCCAAAGCGATTACACTTTTTTTGACAGCGAGGGCTTCTTTCATGTTTTCAGCCAATGTAGGTTGTTTAGCCCTATCTACAAAAATGGCTATGTTTGAGGGTAAGGCTATAATATACCATTCGCTTCTGACTTGTTCGCTTGGCTTATCATCGGTAGGGATTTTGTTCAAGAGTTTTTTAAATCGTGAGTTAAACTCCTTAATTGGTTCTCTTGACTCGATCCTTAGATTGGAAAGGTCATTGATGAGTGTAGCCAAGGATCTATCATCGCCGTATTTGGTAAGAAACTGTTCTTGAAAGATATTCCAACTGGTGATGGACCCAGCGGGCAAGGAAAAATACCAAGATCCTGCTGATCCTTGTAATGTATAGGGGAACAACCTAACTACAACATCCTCTTTTGTTACTCCCTTCAAATTGACTGACAACATAAAATTATTTATGTGTTCTTCGGCTGATGTTCCAGCATCTGGATTGAACTTTGGTAACCATTTCTCAGGATAATCGGGTAATGGATGTAAAGGCGCATGCATGGTGACTACACCAGGACTTCTCCATGGTCTTTGAGCCATTTTGGGAGTACCGATGATTGCCTGTGGTGTTCCAGGTGCTTGGGGAGGAGGTGGAAATGAAGACTGAAAGGATTGCGATGTTGGAGGTGAAGTCCCTTGGTGAACAACAATATGTAGTGGTGAAGTGGGTGTTTGACTTCGCACAGGTGATGATGAAATGGAAGATGATGGAGAAAATGTTTCACTACCAGAACCTTCAGTGCTCTTTTTAATCCTTTTCCTTTCGGGCAAATGAAACTCAGGTGGTTCAATACCGAGTTTTTCGTTTTGAAGCTTGGTAAGGTGAGGAGGTAAGTGGAATTGCAAAGTCTGACTGCCTTGTGATACTTCAGATCTAGGAGGTGAAATCGAGAAGCCTTGAAGTTTTTGGATGATAGATTGAACCTCAGGGGACTCCAGACTTAAATGCTCTGAAGTATGATGAGGTTGAGCAGTAGTAGTTGATCCTTCCTCTTCTTGTCTGGATACTGATGATTGAGAGTGCAAACGAGAGGTCCGAGGAGAGGTGGAGGGTGATTTACTCTATGAATGGTCTGTAGGTTTTGGCTTACTCGCCATTCATAGCGGATGGCCCTCCTTCTAGAGCCATAAATGTTGATACCCTGAAAATCGTTGTATCAACATTGGGGGATAACCACCCGGTCCGGACCTTAATACAGCTCCTTTTCCGTTTGGGATGGTGGCTCCGACTGGATATAATGGGACCAGTTTCCCGATAATGAATAAAAGGGGTGGATGAGTGATAGGTTGTCTGATCTAATGATAGGCGAATAACTTAATACTATCAGCAAAATAAGAGAACTAATACTAATCCGGGAACAATTATTTGTTGGAATGCAGCGTTGATGATCTTTGTCTATTGACAGGCATATAGATGACTCTATCAAATAAACATAGATATTTATTCATTCAAAGATTACTTCATCTAATAGTTAACCAAAGGATTAACACAAGATTGCTGCACTTATCATTTATATCATCACTACATACATGATGGAAGAAAGCATACTATAAACAACTAATAGTGGAATGAATAAATAATGTTGTTAAAACACATATATATAAGCAATAATAGCAAGAGCGATCAAATGACAATTCATATAACAAGAATGAGTCCAGACATAGATAATAGTACCATATGAGCTGCTTAATCAATCCCAATATCAATCGCTATTTGAAATTCTTCCTTCAATGCAGAAATGCTTTCAAACAAAGACAGTAGTGCACATTTGTATAAAAGCTTCCTTATCAAAATCAGAATGATTAGTCCAGTTTCATAAAAGAATATCCCTGAAGTACAATAGTGCAACTTCAGGGTTTAAGTCATATACAAAACTTTACGACCTTTACTAAATGCATGAAAGGGTCTATAAATACTACACTAAACTAAAAATATATAAAACCAAAATCCTACTTAATTGGTATCAATTAATGATAACTATCTCCTTGGCAGCGATCTGGCAGTCGGCGGTATGAATCATCACTCAGGCTATTTGCCTTTAAACCTAAGCTGGCTTATCACAAGCATTGGCTCCACTTCGGGTGGTCTGTTGAGGTGAGAGCTGAGTTGGGCAGCAAAGGTGGCATCCTGAATATCGGGTATAATATACCTGATCACATCTGTAAGGCATTTGAGGGTGGCTCTCTGGCTGTGTGGCTTCACTAAAAAGAACCAATAGGCATCCCATGTCAAGCTGTTAATTCCCGCGATTAACCTTCCATTTTTCTCCAGCTCTGGGTAACATGACTGCTCCAATATTTTCGCTGCTGTTAATTTGCTTGGAGTACATTGAGAAATCATGTTAGACAAGTAAAGAGTATTATTAACCAATTCAACCAAATTACTAGTGGTTGTATTGCATCTTGAAATCGCTCTTTCTGCCTTCATTAACTGAGATTGCCATTCTGTAAATAATATTTCTTTATGCGATTCTAGAATCCTTGGTAGATTAGCCGCCTGTCCCTGATCGGTATCTTGCCATTCCAGAAAATTGGTCAATGTTTCTTCGGCTTGATCCAAGTCTGTTCTAGCCTTTTCTACTTTTTCACTTATGGATGTCGTTAAATCGCATAATGGTTCTGCCTCGGTGATTTGCTGACACAAAAGCTTCATCTGATTTATCAATCCCTTGTTTAATTGAAATGCCTCTGCTTTAAATTCATTAATCTGTGGGAGCTTCTTTGTTTGCACAAGTTGAGCTGATAATTGAGAAATTTGCTCATCTTTGGATCTCAGCATTTGCTCATTTGATGATTTTAGTTGCGATAATGTCTCAGATAGCTCTTTCTGCTTTTGGACTGCACTGTCGTCAATCCTCTGTTTTTCCTCCTGCAATTGTTTAGTCAACTGATTGTTTATTTGTTGTTGTACTACCAATTGTTGTTCTGCCTGCTCTGCCTTTTGCTGCGCTTCTGATAATTGTACTTGTAGAGAAAAGATGTCTTGGTCTTTTGTCTTCAATAAACTGCTCACCTCTGATGCTTTGTCTATTGTCGCCGCCGAATAGGCTCCAACATATTGTGATAGTTTTGTCAAATCATCAGAGGGGTCAAATTCCTCTTTCCAAAGCACATTGCCCGTGACTGTTTGTTCTGGGAATAAAGAAGGTTGATTAGTCCTTCTCCTCTTCCTCTGTCGTTTCACTACAGCTTTATGTCTTGGGCTATAGAAGACATATAAGGGAGGAATCTCTTCAATCTGCAAAATGACTTCGCTGGAAGGATCCTTTGGCATTATTTCCACTTCTTTTGACTTGGGTGGGTCGTTGGTTTCACCTGAAACCTACTTTGAATTCGCCTCCTGTGTATTGACCTCTTTGGATGTCTTATCATCTTTAGAGCATTCAAGATTGTCGATAATTGAATTAAATTGCTGCAATTCCTGGAGCAATTTCGGATCAATCTGAGTATCTTCATTTACATTTAAATTGCTCGGTTCTTGCTCTTTTACCTGGGTCTCCTCTTGTCTTTTCTCATGTACTTCTTCCTGTTGCTTTGATGTAACAGGAGGTTCTTTAACAAGTCGCTGCTCAGGCTCGCTTGATTCTGTTGTTGGAGTTTCCGCTAACAGATCTAGAGGCAGAGTTTGCAACCTCTGCTCTGTAAGTCTGTTGAATTCAACTAGTCCTTCATCTTTGTACTCAATTATAGCGAGCGATTTAACTTGATACATTGACTCATCCAATGAGAACAGGTCCTCAAATCTATCTTCTTTATGCTCGAACTTGGTCAATTTGGCCTGTTCGAGTGCATTATAGGCAACTTTGTTTGGATCAAATCCCCTGCTCGGAAGAGTCGCTAGAGTTAATGACTTTATTTTCTCAGCTTCTTTCTCTGCATGTTTGAAATCATGTAGAGTGTAGATGCCACATCTCAAAGGAAAATAAGGCTAGACCTGCTTCTTAGCTTTCTTTAGAGTTTGAGTAACCCCATTGGAGGTGATCTGATAGGCTATTTCCTTGGCTAGCAGTTTATCAGGGATGTATAGAGGAAGAACGTGGGGTTTGGCCTGACTGCCAAAAAATCTGATATAAGTGAACTTTTCCTCCCCGAACCAACTTCCTATGGATGTTAAATCAATCCCTGCTTGGTAGGAAATCTTGGGGGTAGGCTTATTGAAAATAGAATGATGAATGGGCAACATGAAGCCGTTGCAGATTTGATACAAATGGTGCTTGTAGTTGGTTTTCCAAAACTTTTGATGGTATATGTGATCGGGTGTGGGGTCTTGCGACGTCCACCTCCATCCGAGCATAGGAAATTCATAATTAAAACACAGAACATCTAATATATAGGCACTGTAGTAAAATGGGGGAATGAACCTTTCAGTGACTCGGTACCTGGATCTAAAATCAAGAACTGTGGATGCTAACTTATCGGACAGTATATTTGCCCAATCCATTATTTCACCACTACATTCCGCCTCCATTAAGGGGACCATTTCTATAGTAAAATTTGCGGAATCATGTAATCCCCACAACCTACACATCATTATCCCAGCATAGCAATAAGGAGAGCATAGAGAATCGACTGAGTACTTACCTGAAGATTCGTGCTTGTGTTTTGTTGGATTTTGTCTCCAATCCCGAATGGGTTCGGATTCAGTCTCATTCTCAGCTCAGAATTTATCCAGAAATGTCGTATTATATTTCTTCTCTGACACTGATAAATGATACATTTGCCTTAAATCCTCAGCTTGAAAGGACCCGAAAATTCTCCCATCTATGGTGCTGAAAGTTCGGTCTGTAATTGGGATTTCCTGAATTGCCCATCTCACAACATCTATATATGGGAGGATTTGTTCCCAAGCCGCTATCCGATGGAGAAAAGAGTTGGCTAAATCCCTTAGATTAGCCTCGGATTTGCGAGTGCTGTCATCTGAAACTTGTACTACTGTCATCCTTGGCTCTTCAGCTTCGATCAAATTATAGGTGCCTTGCCAAGTAGTTCTGGCAAGTCCTAGGCATGTAGTATTTGATATTAATCCTTTCTTTTTAGTACTTGGATCAACGATGACTTGCCCTTTGACCGGCGAAGCGGAAGCCGCTGTAGTTTTCTTGGACTTCTTCCCCATTCTGCTTGAAGCTATTACTTCGGAAGAATTCTGCACAGAAATGATAATGAACGTAATACAGAGAATGATAGTGCAAATCGAATATGAGTGAGATATATATCAATGCATGGCGAATGATTAAATTAAGGTGGCCTCAGATACAATCTGTAAAAAAGATTTTAGGCTCACTGTTTCATTAAATGGCCGCTAAGACCTGTCAATCCTATAAATGCCCGTCAATTCGATTACTGGCCGAATGATTTATTTGAAGCGTGCCTTGGATGTTTTGGCGGTTGAGCGCAAATGAATGGCTCTTCGGAAGATAAGGCTTTAAATACAAATTAATCGTAATAAACCCACTTTAAGATTTTCTTTGAAATCTGTGCTTTTGGCTTTATCGCAATCGGGCATCGGGGGAAATCATAAATCGTTGCATTGGTTCCATTTGGAATCCCCGATCGCTGATAGCGATATCACATCACGTCGGGAGTACATGAGTGGGACACTTTTAAAAGCATGCATAGTATGATCGCCGATGGCCGATAGCGATATCGCATCGCATCGGAGCAAAAGGGAGTTTTATTGCGCCAGTTCATTATCGCCGATATCTGATAGCCTATTTCACATCGGAGAAAACCAATGGGTCCATAAGTTGTGTTTCCTTTGTTATTGCGATATGCGATCTTGCGATCGCTTTATCACAATGATAAAAGATTAATCATTTATATATATAAGGCCTTTGATTGGTTCATTTGAAAAGGTTTGGTAATGTTTTATTTTATTATTTCAGACCTTTTTGAATAAAACTAAGTTGATACCAATTAAAATTAAAAAGGGACCCATTTCATATTATAGTTTTGGGATAATAATGATATGAAATGGGGGGTTGTTGTAGGGCACAACAGAACTTCATATAGATTTATGGTGTTGGTCAAGGTGCTCTCATGTGTGGAAAAGTGGTCTACATTACCCACGAAGTGTCCTAATAAGTCCATCACCAGTCATGTCACTACTTGTATTTAGTATTGGCTTTATATAGGATATCATGAACCTATTTTTTGCATGTGCTTGATCCATTCAAAAAATTTGGCTACTCTATCTACCTTCGTATTAACATGAGAGGAATCTTCTTATGTAGATGCAATGGGAAGAGCTACATCAATGGGGCCCAATGGCTCGAACCTCGAGAGTACCTCAAAAGGGTTGTGGCCAATAGAGATGTGGAGGGATTCATTGTAGCTATGTTGAACATATGGAAGGATTTCATCCCATGTACATGGATGCATGGAGTTGTACATGCAAAATATATGCACAATCATCTTGTTGACCATGTCTATTTCCCCCACATAATTGGGAGTAAAAGGTTGTCAATTTGGTCAGCTTGGTGTCCATTAAAGATCACAGGTTGTAACAAAAGGTACTAGGAACCTACTATTTATGTCTAAAATAGTGGTCCATCGTAACCCAAATGAAACTAAGCATGCTTAATGAAGAAATTTACAGTGGATTCTACTACAATCCATGGAGACTAACTTCCAAGGCTTGTATAGGGTAAGTGCAGGAGTGTAGAACCCTTGATTCTTAATGACGGGTTTAATGATATCATAAGTAGTGCATGATTTGATATAGTTATTGAAGTCATGTTGGAATTTTGGCCAATAGAAATACTTCCAAAGTATTGTTATTGCCTTCTCCACGCCAAAGTTCTCTGCCACTAAACTATAATGTGCCTCCCAAATTAGCTTTGCATGCTCAATTGAAGGAACACACAAATGGACGAAATAACACAACAATGCATCCTAGAGGTGAAAGTTTTGAACTTGTTTACATATTTCTAGTGTCTGAATGTAGTAAAAAAATTAGGGTCACTGCCATATAATTGGGGCTAGCTAGAGGTTTCATGCACATAAGAGTTAAGAAGCATGGTTAGTGCCACAAATGGGGCCTAGCTAAGGTAGTATGCAACATGGTTGAGCTTCCATTCTTGTACTTAATGTTGATATGGAATTGTTACAAGTACGCGGATCTCCTTTGGTGGAAGTCATTTTGTAACTTTCCCTATATTTGCATTAGTTGCAAGGGCTTATGATCAATCTGGATGATCATTTCATTTCCTAGGATATAATTCTTCCATTATTGGCATTCTTACACAATGGACTACATCTCCTTGTCATAGATGGGGTGCTTGCAAACAAAATCAAGGAGTCTTTATTGTGGTAGGCCCTATGATGTCCAAGCTAAGTGAGGACTACATCGATAACACAATCAGAGGTATATGTCTCAATATAAGGGGGTTGTTGCTATTTTAGTAGAGTGAGGATTGATGCTAGGTAGAGGTGGAATTTTAGATCCTCAAATGGTTTTTTTTGTGTGACAGAGGCTTAGAAAACTTGGCTTTAAATCCAACTTTTGTCACTTGGATTAAGGGCCAAGTGATATCAGGGAACCCCAACATGAACTCATGGTAGAAGTTGGAAGGTCCCTAGAAGTTACGAAGCTCTAATATAGTCATCAAGGCTAGATAATTTCAAATGACTTGGATATTTTCTAGGTCTATATTAACCCCATGTTCATCCATGATGTATCTTATATACTAAATTCTCTACTTGCTAAGTGGGGATTTGTCTAGATTGGAATATAACTTGTGTTGTTGCAAGGTGTTGGTGATCTAATAAATGTGTGAAAAATGTCCTACCCAAGTTTTGTTGAATATGAGGATGTCATCCAAATATACAACCACAAAAGAGTTGTGAACGACTACAAGATACCATAAATCATCCTCATGAATATAGTTAATGCATAGCCAAATTGCATGACCAACCAGTCAAAAAGGCCTTCCTTATACTTAAAGGTGGTATTCCATAATTTTTTTAATTGGGACTTAGTGGTAGCCTAACTTCATATGAATATTACTAAGGAACTTGGCACCTTTAAGTTGATCAATAAAATTGCCAATCTAGGGGCTTAATTGTTGGTTCTTGACATTGATTTTATTTATGGCTCTATAGTCAATATGGAGTCACCATGTCTTCTACACCAATACAATTGGGTTATCACAAGGTGAGGAGCTTGATCAAATGCGGCCCTTTTGGATGAGATCATGAATTTCATGTTTTATTTCTTCATTCTCCATAATAGAGCATCTATATATTGGCCCATTAGGTAAAAGAGCACTAGGTATCAAGTCAATTGAATGTGTTGATTTGGTGGTGTAGATGCACCCCTGTAGGTGGAGAGAAGATATCAATGTACTCCTATAAAATCTTTCCCACCTGCTTCCAATGTGTAGAGAGGTGTTGAAAATAGCAACAAGAAATATTAAAAATAACATCAAGAAAATCCAAATTTAATTTGTCCTTGAATTAAATTAGGAGTTAAATTGTAACTCTATTCTCATAGCAACTTGTAGAAATTAACTAAGTTAAGTTGACTTAGTTGGCTCAATAAACTTGAGTTGGAAGTTTATCTAGAGTCATGTAGAGTGATCCCTAAATTTTTGGGGCTGAGGTTGAGTTCTTATTATTTAATTCAGTTTAACTGAGTTAAATCCAGTTAAACTAGTTCTAACTAATGGAGGAACTAATGAGAGGTCAAGTGAATTAAATTCGATTTAATTCACATGCAGTGATTAATCAGATAACTGATAATTCACTCAAACTTACTCATGCATGTCAGTTTAGAGGAAGACCTAGTTGAGATTAGAGTTCAGGGACAATGTACGATCAGTTGTATAATTTTCCGAGTTGTACAATGGTGCATGCAATCAGTACAAGGCCTATGATGGATTTCACAATTATGGGTGAGGAATTTCTTTATTAAATATGGGCTAATTCTCTTAGGATTTTCACAAGGAATTAGGAGCTTGGAGGCTTGGAAATGTGGCTAAATATTGGCCAAAGGAAGTTAATCAGGCAGAGGATAGAAAATACTTATGCAGGTTGAGCTCAAGGTTGAGCAAAGAATATTGTATTCATTCAAATTCTTTGACTAAGAAGCACAAGGAATTAGGGGCTTGGCAGGCAACATAATTGGCTAAGTGTTGGCTTGAGCTAGCTTGTGAAGCAGAGAGATAGATTGTACTAGTGCAGGAATTGTTCGAGTTGAACAAGCATTGTATTTTCTTCTCAGATCTTCTGGTTAATGCAATATAGATAGTCGGGGTTTTAAGCAGTTTATTTCTCCAGAGAAATGTTGTGTTATGTACGATTGATATTCTCCCTTTTCTGGTTATTGTTTTCATCAATCAATTTTGGTTTGCGCTGAAGAGTAGAGTAGATTCTTGTCTTGTGTTTTAGCATATCACATAAGCTGTTGAATCTACAGTAAAAATCTACATGGTATCAAAGGAATTCTTTGGGTTAAGTTGACTTAGTTGGCTCAGTAAATTCGAGTTGGAAGTATATCTAGATTCATGTAGAGTGATCCCTAAATTTTAGGGGCCAGGTTGAGTTCTTATTGAGTTGTAATTATTTAATTCAGTTTAACTGAGTTAAATTCAGTTAAACTAGTTCTCACTGATGGAGGAACTAGTGAGAGGTCAAGTGAATTAAATTGGATTTAATTCACATGCAGTGATCAATCAGATAACTGATAATTCACTCATAAATAATTCATGCATGTCAGTTCTGAGGAAAACCCAGTTGAGATTAGAGTTCAGCGACAGTGTACTATCAGTTGTAAACTCATCTAGATTAAACTAATGGTGCATGCAATCAAAGGAAGGCCTATGGATGGATTACGCAGTCATGACTGAGGAATTTCCCAATTAAATATGGGCTAATTCCCAAGGGAACAGTGCAAAGAAGTAGGACCTTGGCAGGCAGCAGATTTGGCTAAGTATTGGCTTGAGCTGGTTTGTGAAGCAGTGAATGAGATTGTACTTGTGCAGAAATTGTTCGAGTTGAACAAGCATTGTATTTTCTTCTCAGATCTTTTGGTTAATGCAATATACAGATAGCAAGAGATTTTCACTGAGGCTTTCCCCATAAAATTATTGTGTTGTGTGTGATTGAAATTCTCCCTTTTCTGCTTCGTGATTTCATTGATCACTTTTTGTTTCCGCTGATGAGTCGAGTAGATTCAAGTCAATTGTTTAAGCATATCACAATCTGCAGTTTGAATCTACAATAAAAATCTACAAAATCGAACTGCCTTAATCACTGAGTATCTGCACTGGTGTGTCTTCCCCTCAACCCCAACAATCCCTTCTTATAATCTCCAATTGAGTCTTCAACAACCACCATTAAATCATTATTGATGGTTGATATTT
Organism: Pinus taeda; assembly: GCA_000404065.3. Lineage (NCBI taxonomy): Eukaryota > Viridiplantae > Streptophyta > Pinopsida > Pinales > Pinaceae > Pinus > Pinus taeda. The sequence continues at coordinate 107,586 of APFE030981607.1, forward strand.
TCTGAGTTGATCGATGTGGGTTTCTAGAGAAATCTCACCTTTCGTAATTAATTCTCATTAATTAACAAATTTTCCTAAGTTAGACTTAGGAAAACTTTAAATGATGGTCAATTAATTTAACTGAGCTATCTCTAGGTTGAATTTCCAAAAATGATTTCTGGGTTTTGGAGATCTCATGTGTTTTAGCCTCTCCACAAAGTTTGAGACTATAACACCATTTGATGCTAACAAAACTAACAAAAAGCCTACAATAAGGTTTGGTGGGTCTTCAGCTGTCTGGCTTTAATCCAAATAGGCATGTGGATCCTAATGGTAAACTACATCATGGAATGTATATCTACAACGCCATTTGTAGTGTTAATCGATGGATCTCCTTCTCCTTTCTTTCAGTCCTCTCAAGGGCTTAGACAAGGATGCGCTCTATCCCCATTCCTATTTCTCTTGGTAGCATGACTTAGCAAATTCATGACAGAAGAAAAAAATAAAGGGGAGCTACAAGGGGTTATGGCTTCTCCTTATGAGGCAATTATGCATTTGTTGTTCATTGACAATGTGCAATTGTTAAATGCAGGCTCTTCTAAGGAGTCCTCTTCTTTAAAAAAAAATCTTGATTTATACTGTCAAGTTACAGGAATGGAAGTAAATTGCAACAATTCGTGTATCCTTTTTCATTTCCAAGAGAAGATCTCCAAGCCAATTTAAAATCCTCCCTTCATTTGCATTGAAGAAAGATCAAAGATGGCCTAAAGTATTCAAGGTTTTATTTGAAACCTAGATCCTATCGATCTGAAGACTAGTTATGGCTCTGTAAAAAAAATCGAAGCCAGCGTTTCATTATAGACAAACATATGGTTGTTTAGGGTGTTGGAAAAATCACCACACCTCTATAGAATCCGTAATTTCCACCCTGGGGATCCTAGTTACTGGGTTGTAATGTTTACCACTACCTGCGGGTTTTGGTATAACGGCAAACCTCCACATGGTATCAGAGCTTGGACCCAGGTTCGATTCCCCCGAGCTGCGTTTGAGGGGGGTGTTGGAAAAATCACCACACCTCTATAGAATCCGTAATTTCCACCCTAAGGATCCTAGTTACTGGGTTGTAATGTTTACCACTACCTGCGGGTTTTGGTATAACGGCAAACCTCCACATAGGGGAGACAGACTAGTCTTGTTAAAAGCCATCTTGGAGAGGATCCTAGTATACAAGACATCCATGAGTTCTTTGAGGATTGGCTAGAGCAAGACATGTCCTTTATTTTATTAAGATTTTGCCATAGTCCACATTCATAATGGAGCTTGTTAGTTTTTAAAACCCAGCAAATAATTTAATGAAATTTTAGAAATGAAAGAGTTGACCTAAACTTTTGAAAGCATTCATCAAATATACTAAGTTTCCTAACTGAATATTGCAATGGAAAATAAGCTTGAAGACACAAGCACACCAAAAAAACAATACAGCAGAAATTTACCCAGGAAACCCCAACTGGGAAAAACTTGCCAACTTGTCTGTCCTTATTATGCTTCAACAAAATATTCAGAAAAAGATTACAAAGAGGAAGGAAAACTTCCCTTCACTCAAAAAATCCCTCAACACAAACTGATATGCGCCTCTTCCTCTCGGCCTGGCTGCATGCACATTGTACGGAAACCATACAGGCCTGTATGGCCTGAGTATAGCCCCTCCATGCAGGTGATATCAACTTGGCTAAAAATGAATGTTGGCTGAAAAATTTTCAAGTCGTTTGACTTCTTTTTCTTGCCTTAGTTGCGTTGAACTGAAAACCCTAGGCACTGAATTGAACACCCTTCTTCTACTGAGTTGAAAACACAAGTTGTCTAGTGCAGGGTTGTAGGGGAGCGCCCCACACCCACCCCCAAGAACACGCTCCAATTCACGCTCTGCTCTGGAGCGCGCTCCCTTTAAAAAAAACACTCCCTGGTTTTTAAGGAGCGATTAGGGCAGCTCCCTAGTCTTTTTCGCAAAAAAAAATTTGCAGTAACATTCCAAATACATTTTTTTTCAAAAAACAAAAAAAAATGGGTGGGGCAGCCTAATGATCAAGCCTATGGCCCTAGTATTGATATGCGATTCATGGTAATGTTAAATTCTTAAAGTACCTTTTACTTAAATTTTTAACATTACCATGAAATGACTCAAGATGTTTGAGAGTGGTTTCGACCTCAATGGATTTCATATTGAGAAAGTAGAATTTTAGATCTCATTCAAAATCCAACAGACTTATGAAAGTCAATTGCGATTGCTTTTGAGACGAGCGGGAGCGACAGTGAAAAATTTAAATATGCACGCGCATACCCCTGGTGCAAAATATCTGCCATCACTGCCATGGCCCCGGGAGGGGGTCTCGAGGCCCCTCCTCCTTCTCCTCCTCCGCCAGAGATCCTTGCTTTCAGGAAGTTGATCGGCGACAGTAGTAAACGCCCAGCAAGGGAAACTCAGTGCAAGTTCATAAAGAAACTTGACAGCATCCCCACAATCGCCCTACCCGTTGAAGATTCTTGGATATCCGCTTTGAACTTAACTAAAAGAGGGCTCATCAGACAATTTACAGGGCTATGGCCTTCCCCCAAGGTTGTCGAGGCTTGGGTACAGAGGAACCGGCGACCATTAGCAAAGGAAGGCATCAGTAGTTTTCTGGTTGGTAAGGGCTATTTTGTCTTTGTTTTTTATTCGGTAGAAGACAGAAATCGCATTTTTAGGAATGGACCATATTTCATGGGACCTCAGGGTCTATATTTAAACTCATGGTCACCAGATTTCGATCCGACACAAGATGTGCCGACAGCAGTTCCAATGTGGGTGCGCCTCCGTCATCTTCCACTGCACTGTTGGAACCCAAAGTCACTAGAAACGATTGGTAACACCCTGGGAAAATACATAGATCGAGCAAAGAGAAGGGATCAGTACTCATGTGCAAGAATATGTGTCGAAGTCGATTTGGAAATAGGGTTACCTAAAGCTGTAAAGTTAACAATAGCATACTGGTCTTATATCCAAGAGTTAGACTACAAGTAGCTACCGTTCAAATGCAGACATTGCCATGAATACGGGCATTTCGCAAGATACTGCCAAAAAAAGGAGGAAGATCTAGAGAAGCCGAAAGGAGAAAAATGGACCCAGGTGCAGAAAGCAGTCCAGGCCAAGGTGAATAACAGGAACAAAGGGAAAGAGGCACCAACGGAATCTGGAGCTCCCTTAACAGAAATGGTACAAGCAGATGGAAGAGGACAACAGCCAAGGACAACAGCATCAATAAACCCATTTGAAACCCTCAGCACACCAAATGAAATTCCATAATCAGAGATAGAGGAGATTGAACGCCAAGTTCCTTCACTCGAAGCAGAAAAGAAGAACATAGAAGTAACCCAACCTGACTCCCCAGCAGGAACCTCCTCCTCACCTACCTATGCAGAAATGACAAGGAAAAAACCTCTCGAAACTTCTAGGTCATCAGAAGATGAGACATTCGAGAGACCCTCCAAAAGAGTTGGGAGGAAATCTCACAAGGAAGCCAGGGAAGAAGAGGTGGAGAGGCAAAAAATGCAAGGCAGCCAATCCACCATTGAAATGTCTATCGAGAGAAACACTAGAGCAAGGCCCCCTAAGGGGGGATCAACTCACTCCACTCCCGTTAAGTAATTGAGACTAGTCTCTTAGAATTGCAGAGGCTTGGGGAATCCTGCGAAAGCTGAAGCAGTTAAAGACCTTCTGAAAATAGAAACTCCCAATATCCTCATGCTCCAAGAGACTAAGATTGAAAGGGAAACCCTTCTTGAGATCAGCAAATTAAAATGGGGAAAAAATGCAGGAAAGGCCATTAGTTCAAGAGGTTCCTCTAGTGGCCTAGCAACATTGTGGTCGGAGTACAAATTTCAATTATAAAGTTCCTTTGAGACCCAACATTGGATATACACCAAACTTCGGCATCTATCTAGTAAGCTCTCCATCTCTCTTTTCAACCTTTATGTCCCAGTCCTCCTTACAGAGAAGACAGAATGTTGGCAGACCTTGTCTGATTTATTAGACATTTACTCCCCTTAGAATATAATAGTGGTTGGAGATCTCAACCTCGTCTTTGATCCAAAAGAAAAGAGAGGTAGTAATAGTGGCAGGGACCAAATGCTTCCATTAGTAGAGGAGCTAATACTTCATTGGGATCTTCTTGACTTCAAACTGAAGAAAGGCCTTTATACCTGGACAAACAATAGAACTGGGGCAGAACACATCTCTACCTGTCTAGATCGTTTCCTAGCGCAGAGCTCTTTGTTGCTAGGAAAAAGACTGATCTCCTCGAAAATTCTCCCAAAGCTGGCCTCAGACCACAAACATATCCTCTTACAGTTGGAAGAGGAAGAAAATTTGGGCCCTATCCCTTTTAGATTCAACCCGCTTTGGTCAGGAAAAGAAGGGTTCATGGAAATTGTTCTGGAGGCATGATCCACACCCGTGATAGGATCTCCCAGCTTCGTGTGGGAGCAGAAAATAAAAATAACCAAGAGAGCTCTGAAAAAATGGATTAAAGAACCCTCAAATTCTCCCATCAGCAACAGAAAGGAGACAGTTCAGTTTTTAACAAATCTGCAAATGGACATGGAAAATAAGGAGATCTCTGCTTCAGATTTAGAAAAAGAACAAGCTGCCCAAATCAAATCTTTCCACGCTTTCCGCCAAGAAGAAGAGACTTGGAGGCTTAAGTCTCGTAGCCTGTGGATTAAAGCAGGAGACCGAAACACCTCGTTCTTCCATAGGCAATATAGAGCTCAGCTATCCCGAAATCATATCTTTGAAATCACTTGCTTAGATGGGACTGTGCTCAAAGGTCAAGAACAGCTAAAAAAAGCAACAGAAGATCATTTCCAGAACCTTTATAAAGAGGATGGGAATGGTAGTGAAGAAGTCATCTCTAAATTTCTCTCTCACATTCCTTCTTTGGTAAGCAAGGAGGACAACACTAGTCTTACAAAACCTTTCTCGGAGTAAGAAATATGTAAAGTAATTTGGTCCATGAAGCCAGACAAGGCACCAAGACTTGACAGCTTCTCAATTCATTTTTATAGAATCTGCTGGGAAATAATAAAAACTGATTTACTGAGGATGATTAAAGCTTTTCATCAAAAAGCTAAAGTGGGAGGCAGTACTAATTCTACCTTTCTTGCATTAATACCAAAAGAAGTGAATACGGGCTCTTTTGATAGGTTTAGGCCAATCTCGCTCTGCAATGCATCATACAAAATCCTGACAAAAATGTTGGCAAACAGAATCAAGCCACTGCTTGGGAAACTCATTTCTCCCACCCAAAGCGGCTTTGTCAAAGGGAGATATATATTGGACAATGTAATACAGGTGCAAGAAGTCAATCATTCCAGTTATCTTCGGCAGGAGCAAGGTATGCTCATAAAGCTAGACATGGCAAACATATTCGACTAGGTAAATCTTTCTTTCATGTGCAAAGTCCTCCTTTCCTTTGATTTCAGCTCTAACTTTGTCAATTTGATTAAAGCTTGTACTGAAAAGCCATGGATAGCTCCTTTAGTTAATGGCAGGCCAACAAACTATTTTCAAGCCTCGAGGGGAATAAGGCAAGGCTACCCCCTCTCCCCTTTCTTGTTCATTCTAATGGCAGACTCGTTAAGTAGAAAACTGACAGCTGAAAAGAAAGCAGGGACAGCTCCAGGAGTCAGGTTGACGAAAGGGCTAGAGCCTCTCAATCACGCATTATTTGCAGATGATACTCTTCTTTTGGGTGGAGCCTCCATCAAGATAGCCAAAGTTTACAATGGAATTCTTCAGAAAATTTGCAGCATATCAAGAGCTCTCATAAATAAAAGGAAAAGTGCAATATACGGGTGGAATGTGGATCAACAAGCAATTCAGAGAATAGCCCTCTCCTTAGGCTTTTTGGGATTCGCTTCTGGGGATAAAATCAAATATCTCAGGTTACCAATAACCCTGGGCCCTAACAAATTATCGATGTGGAAAGAGGTAATAAGCAAAATTAAGTCCAAGATTATAGCTTGGGGAGGTCAATGGCTCACCAATGCTGGCAAACTCATCCTTATAAAATCTGTTTTGTCCTCCCTACCTATTTATCAGGCTTCCTTTCTTCTGGCTCCAAAGAAGATCACGGAACATATCTCCAGACTTATCAGGGATTTTTTGTGGAGAGGAAGAGGAAACCAAAGAAAATTCCACCTAGTGAATTCGGATACAGTTAAACGCCCCATCTCTGAAGGAGGCTTGCAAATAAGAGACTCAGGCCTTGCCAATCTGGCTCTTGGAGGTAAAATACTTTGGACCCTCTTCTCAAACAGCAAACACCCTGTCTGTCAAGTCATAAAGAAAAAATATCTAAAAGTCTCAACGCTAAGGAACATTCAGATAGATAACAGCATCAAAGGGACGTCGATATGGCATCTCTGCCGCCCTGGGATAGAGTTCTTCCAAAAGCACTTGTATCGCATTCCTGGCAATGGAAAAAACACAATGCTATGGCAAGACAACATAATGGGGCAGTCGCCTTTGAGCAAAAATGAAGCAATCAAAGAAATCAAGAACTAGCTCATGCAACAAGGATTCCTCACCCTGGCAGATATCTCGACATGGGACGACTCTGGAAAATTGTGAAACTGGGAAATCCCACGAGTTCCAGATCAAATGCGTAGTCAAAAGACCCCCTGGAAGAAGCGTTAACGGGACTGGCACTGGTTCACATGCGTTTGTTGGACAAATGGAGATGGGGAAAGACTGGAATCTACAACACAAGGCATGGATTTGCCTCTCTTCAACCATAGCAAGCTTCGAGCCATACTGCATCTGTGTGGAAACAAGTCTGGGATCCTCTCAGTCTCACCAAAATAAATTTCTTCACCTGGGTATTGATGCATGGGAAAGTGTCAACTGGCGACAATCTGAGTAAAAGAGGTATTCATGGGCCACATTGATGTTCTCTCCGCTGCAAAGCCCAAGAAACCATGGAGCATGTGTTTGTGGATTGCTGTTTTGCTCAAGAAGTTTGGGACTGCGTCCTTCAAGGCCTCAATATCTCTACCCCATCACAAATCAAAGTAGCTACCCTTTTCAGCACCTGGAGAATGCTTTATCCTCACATGACGCAAAGAAAGACAGCATGGAATAGAATCTGGAAAGCAGTACCTAAATAAGTCTGCTGGAAAATATGGCTCGCCAGAAACGACCAGATCTTCAACAGCATTCCGAACTCCCCTTTGAAGGTGGCAGCAAAAGCAAAAGCATTACTCCTCAAGACTGTGGCCAATCATCCCCTTAAAAACAATAACATGCTTCTCCCGAAAGAAAAAAAATGGATGGGAACTCATATATTTCAAGACAGGATAAAGAACACCACTTGCCCTAGTAAAACTCTTGTATGGAGACTACGAGAAGCGGACTAAGATTTTCAAGCTTGGTGGAGGAAACAGGGTAAAACAACAATCTTTTTTGATGGTGCCTCCAAAGGCAATCCAGGGACAGCAGGAGCAGGCGGAGTGATCTACTCCCCAGAGGGTATTCGTGAAGATAGCTTCAGCTGGGGACTTGGACAGAGAACCAACAACCAGGCATAAATCCTTGGGTTGCTAAAAGCCTGTCAAATAGCTTGTGAAAAAGGCATTAAGGAAATACAAACCTTCGTGGACTTAAAAATTTTGATAAAGATATTAAATTTAGAGGACCACTTCAGCAATATGGCGCTCAACAAGACACTTCGAAGGCTGAGATACGTGTTCCAAGACTTCTCTTCCTATCTCCTTTTCCATATTCTACGTGGCTCAAATAAGGAAGCAGACACAAAAGCAAACCTGGCATGCCTCCTGCCACAAGGAGCCTTACGCAAGAATGATGAAGAACCTACATGGAACCCGATCCCGTAATCTAGAGTAAATCTACACCTATGTAAGGAAAAGGAGAGCTACAACTAAAAGGAATTCTGAATATTGTAATGATTGTTGTTTTGGTTTCGGCCCAACCGGTTTTAAATAATTACTATAACCCTCTATGTACCTTGATGTTAGTGACATTGGTTGTCGGAACTCCTCTATCATGACCCTACTAAAAATGTCCCCATCACTAAGACAAAATCTTGAATTGACATGCTATGTTTTTTCTATCTTATGTTAATGCTTAGAGGGTGATATTAATGACAAAGATCCCTATACAAATCCAGAGGTAATGACAAAGATACCTCTGGATATTAATGCTTAGAGGGTGATATTAATGTCAAAGATCCTGATTTTCCAACAAGACTAAAAAATTAGACATTTCTCATGGCGGCAAGAGGCCCAAGCACTAGCAATAGATAATAGATTTACTTGTCTTTTCTAGTTTCTAGTAGTTTTTATAATTATTGACTCTTTCATATTTATTATGATATTTTTTGTAAACAATATATGACAATGTAACTATTGACTCTTTCATATTTATTATGATATTTTTTTAAACAATATATGACAATTTAAGTTTGAAGTTGGCAATTATAACTCATTAGTAATGAATTATGAATATGATGCTTCATAAAAGTTGAAATTTGTTTCATTTCATTTCATGTTAGATATTATTTGTTGTAATGGTTACACTTAGCTTACAAATACAACTTTGGTGATCAATGATAATAAATGTTATATATTGAATTTTGAAAGCTTGAAACTTTAAGATTGATGAATCATGAGACTCAATATGTTGTATGCTACTATGTTACTAACTTGTGGACATCGTTGATGAAGATTATAACTACTAGATGAATGATGATATATGTTTCAATCCATGTTTTTATGTTTTTCATCACTAATTCATCATTCTACATGCTTTTGTTGACATATATGCATCAAAATATATATATATATATATATATATATAAAATTGCTCCCTGAATCGCTCCCAAACCAGGAGCTTCTGAAAATGTCGCTCCCGCTCCCAAGAAACCTTGGTCTAGTGCATAATAAGCCAAGTCTGCACCCTTTTCCTCCTTTGAAGTCGACCTAGGCCCACCATCTCCACGAATAGCTGAGATTAGATCTCAATGGATGGCTCAGATCACTTCAATTTTTTATTATAGAAAAATTAAAATTTTCGTAAGTCAAAATAATGAGATAAAATGTAAACTACGGTTTTGGCCCACTTGTGTATCCCGTTGCTAAATATAGTGCACCTCTAAATTTAGTTGAACCCTTCCTCCTTTAACTCCATTTAACAGAGCAAGGGAAATATTTTGCGTTTTTCTTCACAAGCAAATTGCATATGAGCTTATTTTGTGGATTTCATATCTCAACTCTTTTGAAGAAGGAGCCAAATGTATCAAAAAGAATTATCAAATGTACTCTAACATGGCATTTATTTTTTGTTTTCACTGGTTTTGGCCACTGCCCCTTGAGGGGGGTGGGGGTGGAGGAACATGCACATTTCTCGTTTTTAGGAAATATAAAGACTTCTTCTCATGAGAGCCAACAAAAAATTATATATCGATATATGCAATGTTTCAAATATATATATATATATTCAACCATTGCATGGTGCTAATTCCTCACCCAACATATAACATGCAGATACAAAACATGTGGTTGGGCATAAATGAGAAAGGTGATGTTGTAGTATCATTTAGTTGGGAAGCAAGTCAATATTTATAAGAACGAAAATACAATGATGGTGACAGTAATGTTGTACCATTAAGGCCCAATCATCATTAGACAACTTGGAGATAGAGGACCAAGCTTTGAGCCTAACTGACGATGTCATTATATCTTTGTATCATTGTCTGGTGGAATAAGCTAATAATGTAGCAAGTCGTGCCTCCTTTTCCAGTGTCTTTCTGTTCTAAGGAGTGAAAAGTTTCAAATTTCAGCTTTAAATTGTTGAAATTATTATTGTTGGAATATCTAATTCCTACTTGTCTTATTTGTGATTCTTTCTATCTAGAGGAGTTTGTTCCTATTTTGTTTCCTAGATTTATGTGTGGTTGGGATATTCTCTCAACCAATAGATTGTGTGTCCAAGATAGTTTCCCTATTTTGAGACAACACGTCACTTATTTATTTGTAACATTATTTGATTAATGGAATATAGATTTCCTTATGGAAATTTAACATGGTATCAGAGCCCCTGAGGGCCTAGCCCCTCTTGGGCTTGGCCCATCCTGGACTAAGGGAAATAAGAGAGAAGTATATTTTGTTTTAGTTTTTTTAAAGTTTGTCCATCAAGCAAGGTTCAACTCTTGTTCTGAGAGTCGAGGGAGTGTATTATTCAATGGTGAGTGGAGAGAGCAGGCCAAGTGGATGGCCTTCTATGAAAGACTGCATGCTGGTAATATGGAGTACTGCATGCTGGTTGAATGAGGTCGCTTGAAGTCTGTCTGAGGGCTAGAATAGTGCCCTTTGGTCAATGAAGAGAGAAGCATGGACCCGACACCCTAATCCGGCACTAAAGCTCCTGTGGTAAGATCGTTGCAGTCCCTGTCGAGTTTTGAGTTGAGGCCGACATTGCTTCATTCGAAGACGAGATCCCCTGACATGCAGGTCGCTTCATATAGATCACTCCTTGATAGAGAGATCGGAGTTGCGCTTCTCATACCCATCAGATCCGTCGTCACTAGAAGGGAAGGGTCATTGTAGCTGATGGACGAGTCCAGGGAAGCACTAGGTGAGGAGTTAGAGTCCAACGGTGGAGAGTTGAGGCGTGGTGAGGCCACAGCGAGGCAGTGGTAAGGCGTGGTGAGGTCGATCGTAGCCAGATCAGCGTGGATGCTCTACTTTGGTGCGATTGCGCACTTCTGAGATCAGAATGGAAGAGATATTGTGAACTGTAGATTGGGAAAGCGCAGCTTGAATCATTGCAGATGTTTCAAAATCTAACAAAATTGTTGTGGAGAAATCTACAATTCTAGTAAAAACAACTAAAGTAATTGAGAAAATCCTCACACATAATACCAAGGGAATTAATTTCCAAATTCTCCAAATCCAGAGTTTCTAAACCCTGATCGTGTCCTTATTGGAGATCTGGAGACTCCAGAAGGATAGAAAGCAGTGAAAGCTTTGAAGGTAGTTTATGCCAACTGGGTTCCTAAAGATGGGATTATTGCCACAAATATGTGGTCTGTAGAGCTTTCAAAGCTTGCTACAAATGCAGTTTTGGCCCAGAGAATCTCGTCCGTTAATGCAATGTCAACCCTTTGTGAAGCAACTGGGGCAGATGTCACAGAAGTTGCTTATGTTGTTGGTAAGGATTCGAGAATTGATCCAAAGTTCTTGAATGCTAGTGTTGGTTTTGGTGGGTCATGTTTTCAGAAGGATATTATGAACCAAATTTACATTTCTAAGTGCAATGGACTTAGAGAAGTTGCAAACTACTGGAAAGGAGTCATTAAGATCAATGACTATCAGAAGTCAAGGTTTGTAAACCGTGCATTTGAAGAATTCAGATGAGGACAGTGCCTTGATGTTGAAGAGATATGGCGACAGAGAGGTGAAAGAAGTGTTGGGTGCATGTGCCACCTCTCTGATCTAATTGACAGCGGAAGTTTGTTTCTGTGCCTAGTGTGAGCAGGGGTGTAGATTGCAATGGAAACGGGCAAGTTGAAACCAAGTGCCTAAAGCATTGTTCTGGCAAGCCAGAGACTATGTGTTGGAGGGTCCAACCGTGTATCGTGTTTTATTCAACCTTTGGCGACTCCTTGGGCTATTGAATGGATTTTTGTTCGGCCATCTGACTTAGGTTTGAAAGCATGGTTGTTCGTGCATACTTGGGTAAATGAAATGAAATTTTTTATGGTGAAAGTATTTTGGAATTAGAATCAATATATATATTGAGATTAGCCACCTCAAAATAAAGTTATTTTGTTAGAATTGACTATTTTAACAAATGACAGGTTAAGTATGGAAATCCAAAACTTAGTTGACAAAGACAAAGATGCCCGAGATGTGAACAATTTTAAAAGAGGTAAAGGAGCAGCAATAGCGATTAAAGGATGATGGACAATTAGGTAAAATTTTGTGTGTGTGGAAGAATAAAGCAAACTCTATTATGTTGTAATGTGAATCACATATGTATTACAACTAGGTAAAAGTTTGTGTGTGTGGAAAAATAAAGCAGACTCTATTATGTTGTAACGTGAATCACATATGTATTAGTAAACAAGTCTAGGATGTGTTGTAGTGGTCTTTGTAAAGTGTGTACCCGGTCACTCCAAGAATTGGAGTGTGAAATGTAAGTCTGATGAAGCATGTGTATCCCCATAAAGTTTGTGGTACTCTTAAAACCACTTTCTACTTGCAGTGTCGGTTTGTGGTAAGCCAGAAACCACATGTGAGAGTGAAGTGGACATGAATTCCTGTAGGCATGGTTTAGAGTTAGTCGAGAAAACCCTCGGCCTGGTTGAGTCGGGTCTTTGGTGAACCTTAGTGGCTGGAGTGCCCTAATGGCAAATTTGTAGCCCAGAGTGGTTGGAGTGCCCTGGTGGCAGGTTTGTCGCCCAGAGTCGCTGGAGTGCCCTAGTGGCAAGTTTGTGGCCCAGAGTGGCTGGATTACCTTAGTGGTAGATTTGTGGCCCAGAGCGGCTGGAGAGCCTCCGTGGCTGTGTTGAGCCTCCGTGGCTGAGTTGAGCCTCCGTGGCTATGTTGAGCCCTGGTGGCTAAGTTGGACCTTGGTGGCTGAGAGCCCTTGGTGGCATGGTTGAGAGTGATCCGATAAAACCCAGAGCATGGCTACGGGTAATCCGATAAAACCCATGATGATGATATTGGAGGGGGATTCGCAGGTACATGTACATTTATGCAATTATAATGGTTGACAAAACCATGTATGTGAAGGGCATCCTAGTACACTAGCGATTGCAGCGGTTGGCACCCATGCATTCCGGTGGATAGTTGCTCCTTTATATGGACATCAACATATTCTTTTGTTATGTTTGACCACAACTAGACTTTGCAGATTGATATCGAGACAAGTATTCATTAAGGGGTGTGTTGGAATACGTAATTCATATTTGTCTCAATTGTGATTATTTCTATCTAGAAGAGTATGTTCCTATTTTGTTTCTTAGATTTGTGTGTGGTTAAGATATTCTCTCAACCAACAGATTGTGTTTCCAAGATAGACCTCACTTATTTATTATCGTAAGATATTTGATTAATGGAATATAGATTTCCTTATGGAAATTTAACGGTTATATGGAGTTTCTCTATTGAAAATGGGGTGTAGAGAAATCCATCTGCAGTCTCAGAATTTGCATTGCAGCTTTACATTGCCAAAATTCTGAATTTTCATTGCCAGGCTCTGTCCAGCTGCCGGCAGGATGGAGGGGCTGTTTGCTACACAACTAGACGGCTCAATTATAATGCATCGTAGCACTATAATTCTTTAACAGAAGTTAGAACTGTGAACAATGATCCCTGTCTACATAGCATGGTGACCTACGATGACGTAGTGGATAGGAAGGTAATATCAAGAAAACAGTGTAAATACCCTTTAAACGTAATCCTTTCCCAGACATATCAAAATAGACGTGAAATTTCTGCATGACATAGGTGCAAAGTTGGAAGCTACCTGGTGTGGATCCTGAGAGGGAATGATATAGGCATCAATCTTGACTCCGACCTTGTCGAAAAGCTGTCTCAGCGCGCTCAGTTTTCCGTCGACGGATTCCTTCTCGTTGTTCCTCCCGCCGGGCGAAGGCCTGGCGAGCACAGCGCCCTCGGAACTTCCGGCATTCATAGACAGCGCTGTAAACTTCAGCTGCTGCTGCTGCCGCCAAGGTACCATGGACCGCTTCGCCTCACTGGAGCTCCGTCCGACGTTGAGTTTTTTTGGGAGAAAGGAGGAGGTGGTCGCGTGCCTCCGAACTTGAGAAACGCGCCCGTGAATTCGAGTGCACGACCTCCAGACTGAGAGATAAGGTCGAGCCCAAACTGCTGCTGAGGCCTCCATGTTTCCTACTCCGCACAGATTGTAGTGTGTGTTAGAGATCAAATTTATTGAGGTCCAGGTGATTTGATTAATGCTACACAAGTAGAACAACTACATCCGCACGATAATGAAATTCACTTACCTTCAGCCATCATTTTCAATTTTCCTTCCTCGATGCATGATTTTTTAATCTTCCGTTTTGTTTATGCATTAATTTTTAATATTGAATTTTGTTTATATTACCTCATATTCTACCTTAATCAATTCACTTATTATTATTTTTCATTTTTGTTGTTTTCCCTGTTTGACTATCTGGGTGTGCTTTTATGGGTTTATAGATCAATTTTTTTAATTAACCAGCATAGATTCATCTTAAATATGGATCTAACATAAGTCTTTAAAATTGTGTTTTGGCCAACATGAGCAAAATCTCAACTTTGATGATGAACGGACATCCTTACACATTATACCAGGCTGCGGAATGAGCCTCTCAGCTTAATTAGGTTAAAAAACAATGATATATCATTGTTTTAGATCAAAGTTTTGTCAAAATCATACATTGCATTTTACATTTTACCCTATATTTAAGTTTGAGATCTTATTTGGGCTCTTCATGAGGTAGATATCTAATTCTTCAACACATATATCTTATGTTACAAGCTATATTTCATTAACAATCTTTCACAAATAAACTAATGCTAGCATTAGTTTGCTATACATTAAATGTTTTCATGAGTATCCCTCGAACTTTGCACCATTTCAAACTTCCCACCACCTTGTAAGCTTTATGACATCTAAACTTTGTTTTATAACATGAAAACACCTAGCTAGCACCTAGGGACCATAACATCCTCATTTTGTTCGAGTGAAGGCTCCTCCACTATTGAGTGCCTTTGCTTTGCCTTACTGACCTTGAACTCCGAATTAATAGGAGAAGAGTCATATCCTCCCACCTGTTGCTCAGCCTTCCTATTTGCTTTCCTAATTTGTGTGAAACAAAATATAAGAATGATAACCTTGAACAAAACGCTAAAGAGAAGGACAACATATGAGGGCAAGGAGCAAATATGGAGTTCATCGTGGTGTACAACTGATGTCAAATAGTAAGTTTTGTGTGGCCAAGCAAGACGCATTGTTTTCCTATGTGAGCATGATGGGAGACAAAAAGAAAATGATCCATGGGCATGGTATGTACTAATCAACAAGCAAGCAACAATTTGGTATATTAGATCTAAGATTTTGTGATTCATAATTTGTATGTATTAGTCAAAAAACAAGCAAACAACAATTTAACAGATAATTTAGGGATTAGTCATGAAACACCATGTAACTTTAAGGTTATTAAGAATGCTTTTATTTTTTCCCATATACAAATTCCCATGGAGCACAAATTTATACATAGACCATCACTGTCGAAATGTGCATAGCCATGGCTGCAATCTTGCAATCCAATTGAGAAGGCTATATCTTTTATTTTTACTTGTTTTTTATTTATAGACCATTCCTATTATCTGTCCTTTCCTCCACATCGTTCATGCTAACTTATCACAAATTTCAATCTTTGTTTTCACCTAAACCATTGGGGTTGGTTGTGAGACCCTAGAGCGTCCATGCCTAGCCCTTAAAAAATGCAAGCGTGGAAGAGTTGATAAATCTACGCAGACATAGCATCACCCTGACACGTGGTTCTTACCTTGCTCTTTTTGTACACATAGTATGCCGAAGGCATAAATCGGATGGGGCTGCTGCTATTACTGTGGCAAATGGATTCTTGGATTAGTTTGTTGATCTAGCCACACCAATTGCTACACCTAGGTCTTGGAGCAAGGAAATTAGATGGTACAGGAAGGGACAAGGAAGCAAGAACGCTAACGAGCATTAAGGCCCCAACCAAAAGTTCCACAATGTCGGAGAGGGATGTGTCATGCAAAGGTTTTTCTCAACATATAAGCACCAGAACAAACAACTACAACCACAGGGGTGAGGTACTGGTAAAGAAACAGAGCAATTTGAGAAACCTCGTATCTTACATTATTGGTAACACTATGAAGCTTCATGATTATCTTGCATTATCAATAGCACTGTGAAGCTCCATGATTAATCGTTATCTTCGACATAGATGAAAATAAAATTAGCATTTCTACAGTAAAACTAGAGGCCTTATGCCAAAAATAGAGATAGGTGCAGATCCTCTAGGTTGAGCTTGTTTCGTATCCACATCCATTGGTCTACACATCTCTTCAAGATCGGGATACAATGCCATTTTTCCTTGTCCCAATGTATGTTGAATCAACACCATTAAGTTAAGGGGGATTGGCCCTCGTTCTTAAACCCCAACTACAAGCTCTAGAATGGGCTTTACGACAACTAAGATGAATAAAGGAGGAGCAAAACCAAGAGGAAAATTGATACAAGTGACAATTGTAGTCCATGCAAGTGTTTTGTCATGTTGTAATCGCTTTTTTTTTTCCCTCTAAAAAAAGGCATAATTTTATTTAATATATAAAACTACATTCTACACGTACATGTCAAATATGTATTAAAATAGGAGGATCCACAAGGATATGTCCAAAAAGTGAGGCCATATAGCCATTCAAAAATTGATATAGATATTGTCCTCCAAAATAATTACAACAAGACTCGGTGCAAACATCATCATAGTCTTTGTACATAAAATCACCAGATGAGACAAGTATGTATGCATGGAGATATAATGAAAAGTCCCACAAAATGTTACTAAAGCATGTGAATCAAAATAAAACAATCATATATGATCAACTTTACCAATGAAAGGTCTATGATAAAATTCATAGAACTGGTCATTTAGTTGTTCTTTGATCAATCAGGTCCCAAAATCCAATCACAGGCCTTCCTTAGAAATACCATCTTCTTGACTATTGAGTTCAATCCAAACATGAAGCACTAAAAAATGAGTAAACGTATATTTTAATCTTGATATTTCTTTCAACAAAGGCAATAGTCTCATATTGTGACATATGTAAGACACTTTGACCCAATTTATAACCAACATAGATTCTCCAAAGACTTGTAAATGATCCACTCCTTTCTCAATTGTAATCATAAGCAATAGTTTTAAAGATAAGAAATCTATATAGTTGTTAGAACTTGCTCCCAAGCCCATTTTTAGAGAGAAGAAATGAGTCTATAAAAGATGTAGTAGAGCTCCCCCACCACATCCAGGAGGTTCTCCTTGTGAAGCCTTGCCAAAGAATGCCCAGGGATGAGATCTATCAATAACTACTGGATTGAGGATTTTATTATTATTATCCCTTTGGTCCTTTGGGAGAAGGTCTTAGATAACTAAAATTTATGTTGCGGAAACCTTAATAGGAATGAGGCTATCTTCAAAGATACCTCTATTTCTTGCAAGCCAAACTCCCAAAAATTTAAAAGAGGCAATACTTGATACGGTTTATTCTCCCTCAATGAAACCCATTGAAACTAGACCTCCATTAACTCTTCACCTAACCAACTACCTTCAAATATGAGCTTTGTCATAACATATTTCCAAACACCTTTAAAGAAAGGACACAATAGGAATAAATGACTGACAAATTCTTCATCAGCTCTGCATAGGGCACATATGTTTGGACCTTGAAAACGTCTCTTTGTTAAATTGTCCCAATATGGTATTTTGTTAGCTAGTGTGCACCACATAAAAAGTCTTGATTTTGCAGGACCTTTGATCTTCATTAGAAGTTTCCACCAATCCTCATGAATATCCTACAGTCTATTAGATATAAGAAAATTATTTCTAGCTTTTGGCATATAAACCCCATCATGGATCATGGGACCAAACCAACTCATCCTTCTCCTGAACTAATATGATATGTTATGCACGTAAACTGCCAATATATCTAATCTATAAATGATGAACATGTTGTGGAATGCTTAATTGATATGCCAAAATGTAACCATGTGTCCATAAATTAGTTTGAGTTGGATCTACAAATGGACTCAAAAAAATGAGCCCATTACCATGTAGGTATTTAATAAAATGTTCCAGGAGTCTATGATCAATATGTCTTCCAATCCAAGGATTGAGGCCAACCTTTAAATGTGATCCATTTCCCACTTTCTAGTCTAGGCTCGATTCAATCAATGAGAATTAGTAAAGAATAACTTTACAAATGATAGAAACATTGAATTTATTGGGTAAACGTATCTAATCCTCTAATTAAATAGATGTATATATTTCATATACACAACTTTCGTCCAAAGAGAGCGAGTTTTTAATAATCTCCATCGAACTTTAGTTACTAAGGTTTTTGAAAACAAATGTAAGCCCTTTAAACCCGAACTTATAAAGGCTTTAGGAGAAACTATTATTGCCTAGCTTACCCATGGAAGAATAGAGTGATTTGATGAACTCGAGCATACGAATTTACAACAAGTTTCTTTATCTTATTTAATATACATTTTGGAATCTAGGCAAGTGACATCCAATAAACTGGTATTGTATGAAGGATTGATTTAATAAGAACAAGTCTTCCAACTCTAGAATGCCATCTTAAGCTCTAGTGTTTAAGCCTTTTTTCAATTTTTGCTATTAATAAAATCCAATCTGCAAATTTATATGAGTTAGGATTTAACTCAAATCCCAAATATTTTAGTGCCACGTCAATCTTAGCTACGACAAAGGGAAAATTACTTTGAAAAAATTTCATATCTTCAACATTCAACGCACAAAGATTTAAAGTATATTTTGTTATGTTAATCATCATGCCTATAAAAACTTCAAAGAGAGCAAGTGCATCTTTTATGGTTGTAGCATCTCTTCTTTTACCATCACAAAAGATGAGAATGCCATCTATAAACAATAAATGTGAAGTGAAAATAAAAAGAGTAGAGGCAACAATGGACATCCTTGTCGAAGACCTCTTTGAGCTTGAAAGAGAGGTAAGGTTGATACATTTATAAGAACAATGAAAGAAACAAAGGTTATGCAGCTCATGATCCAATTTACAGTAGGAAGACTAAACCCTAGATGTGCAAGCAAGAAGAGAATATAGATCATAATTACACAATCATATGCTTTTGAAAGGTCAATATTCATAATTTCACCTTTGATATTCCTTAATCTTATACTATGTAGTCCTTCCTGGGCTACTCCAATAGCTTCATGGATCTGAAGCCCTTCAAGGAAGCCAAACTGCTCTTTTGATATTGCTTTAAATAAGATTGGCTTTAAACGATGGGAAATGACCTTAACAATGGCCTTATATTGTTAAATTGGCAACTCGGTGATAAATTCCAACCATGGGACGATATTCCTCTTTTTAAGAGGACCAATTTTGACTATTGAAGCACTCAATTTGGACAATGGAAAGTGTATTTTTGAATTAAAGCCCACATGTGCACATTTGATCAAGTCAGCCCTAAAGAAAATTGGATACCCTTGGAAGTCTATTAATACAAGTAACCTCAACCTCATTTGGACAATAATCATGAAGCATTCTTCTATTCTCTTCTTTGGTTTTGGCTCGAACAGGTCTAAGGCAGTTTGTGGAGATTGGCTCAAACATGTGTGAAATTGCAGCAGTCTGTAGCTCTCACACGTGTTTAGGGTTTTGGGTCACAACCACAAGCTTGTAACGGGAAATTTTTGGCTATGACTGCAGGCTCATGCATGCGGTTGTAGAGTTTCAGTCACACGCACATCACTCTTTGCTTACGGTTGGGACCTACGGTTTGGTTTTATTAATTGACCATATTTCGCTCGTTGACCATAGGATTCGGTAGTTAACCGCAAATTTTTGTTCGTTGACTGTAAGGTTTGGCAATTGACCGCACACAATGACATTTGATCGCAGGCTTCTGAAGCAGGGTTTTGATTATTAGCATTATTGGGATCATCTCGTGAATGTTGTTTAGCTTATATTGTTGGATATGATTATAGTTGAAGATATGGATTATTGTACTCTCTCTTTTTGTTGAACCATTCAATGACAATCTAATAAGAAGAATAATTTGAAAGGGTTTTCCTCGTAGTGGGTTTTCCCTAGTCTCTAATCAATCTTTGTGTCTCTATGTGTGAATGATTTTCTTCTTTTGTTCCTTTATGTTCCATTGAATTGATGATGATGTTGTTCTTTCTACATAATTGCATCTATTGTTGAATAATGTTGTAAATCTGAATAATGTTATGAATTTGTGGGGTGAATTTACTATGGAAATGAAGAAATACAATTATCTAAGGCAAGGAACAATAATCCCTCAGAAAAATTAACATGGTATCAAAGTTGGGTTAAAGAAAAGCCACTGACGATCACCCCAATGAAGACACCTTTGATGGAAACAAGACAAGATGGTGGAGACCTAAAAACGTATTAGGGTTTGAAGGAAGCCCTAGGGAATCTAGTTATTAGGGTTTGATGGATATTATGAGGTTAGGGTTTGGAAGAAACCCTGGATTATGGCAAACATTTGAGATATGAAATCTAGAAACCCTAGCATGATCAGTGTGAAGATGCTCTAACACTTGTGATAGGTTTGATGTAGCCCTAGATGGGATAGTCTCAATCAGGCCTTGGTTATTGATGAAGTTGTTTGAAATATTATATGGACAGCCACGACTCTTAAGGATGGTTCAAGAGGGAGATGATCACCTCTCATTAAAGATAAGTACTTTTTGATTCATGTTACTCCTTTATGTTTTTACTTTTGTTTATATTTATTGATTTGATTATTGATTATACTTCTTGCATGTATATGTGAATATTTGGATACTTCTAACTCCTTGATGAGATGTGATAAGTGGATCCTTATCGAGGGTCATGGTTAGTGCAGGAAGAGAAGAGCTAGCGCTGGAAAAGGAAAAGAGGCACCTAATGAAAAGTTGACAAAGTGCTACAGTTGCACGTGTCAAATAAGAAGGTGCATAAGTATTTGAATACTACAAGGTATGTATGGTGTTTCAATGTTTCAGCTGCAATATTGGATGACAAGGTAAGCCCTAAGGTATGATGGGAATATCACCCTCGTGAATGACTCATGCATATGAAGGTAAGTTTGATTCACGGTACTTATGATGATAGGGTACACTTGGTATTGGACAAATATCTAACATTCTATTAAGTCATATCAAGGCTTCCTAGAAACATTGATTTTTTATTTATTGGTATATGGCTATCATTTATCATTTTTATACATGATGAATTTCTTGATATAAAGAAGGCTAACACATTGATTCTTATGTTAGCTTAATACTATTGATAATGTTTGTGATAAGCATGGTAACCTTAATGATGAAAGAGTGACAATAAGATTGATATTCAAGATCTTCTTGTTGACCTTGGTTAGTTTAGTAATTATGAAACATGGTAAAATTGGATGCCCTGACTTTATGGTTGAGTAATTTGAAAAAGAAGTGATGTAGTTATTATAGTCTTTGAAGTATGATGATACACATGTCAGCTGCCCTAATCAAACGACTCTAGACCTTGATGAAAAATTGATGTCATGTTCATATGTGATGATGAAGTAGTTGATGTTCACATGTTATGGTGGGATATATGTTTTAGAACCTAATATAGTTTGATTTCATGATCTAACAGTTATGTTGATGCATGACAATATATGATAGATAGGTTGATGTTTTGGATAATGATGACTGAAGTAGCTTCTCATTTAGAGGGAGAAACTCTCAATAATATCCCTGAACCTATTATCATTTGAAATAGATGTATAGAAGATTATTTATTGTTGAAGTTTTCTAACATAAATAGACAAATGTCTGATGTTGTTAATCTGTAACCAATTCTGGTCTAAGAAGAGAGGGTTTCCCTTAGTCTAAGCCCCAACCGCAGAGAAGAAAGCTTATTAGTGTAGTTATAATCCTCACAACCGCACATAAGAAGGTCTATGGGTTTGGTTGTGCATGTAGGTCACAAAATCAAAAGGGCACCATGTGAGGAGGTTGATTGGTGCTCTTAGGAAAGAACAAAATGACACGTGCAGCTAGGGTTTACCAGTCCTCAACAACCCAATAGGTCATCGACAAACTGGAAGACCTCACCGTCGCAACATTATGCATCCGAGGGTTTAGCATAGACCCAGTCACACTGAGCTTGGCAGATTATAATGGATTGCTCATCCTGGCCTCCCTATGGAAACAGTCGAAAGACAACCCTGAGCCCGCAAAAAATACTAAGAACAACGTAGGGCTTGAGGATTTAACCAACCCTCTGTATCAGGACTAGAATAAACCACAGAAATCGTTGGTTTTGATATATGTTGTTGCGTATTTTCCAATAGAGTCAGTTGAGGATGATTTCCAGTCTATTGACCTGGGCAACAAGGGCATTTGGGTAGTTTTGTACAACGTTGCAGGAAAGCAAGCAACCACTTGCTAGAACCAGAAAACAAGGTATGAAAACCCAGTGGCAGAACGACCTCCACAATGGTCACGGAGGTCCTCCCCCCATTTGATACGAGGCGCACCTTACAGATCAGGCCAAAGGAAAAATGACGTGGGAAGCCAAAAGGTAAATCAGTTCATACAATGGCCAAATCTAACCATCTACAGACTAATCTCCCATGTTTACCACCAGCTAGCAGACCTCGCGAAAAGAGGGAAAGGGGAACCCTCTACAACGATCATGACAACAAAGGAGAAGGTATGGGGCACCTATCTGGGCGTGCCTTATACAGACCTACCACCACATCGAGAACAAGAACTGGCGAAGAGAGAATTAGACAGAGCATCGATATGCTTACATCTGTCATATCCGGGCACATGGGCAACATATCGAGCCCCTCCTCAGATAGACCCACACTCAAATGTGGAGGATCTTATACAAATCTTTATTAAAACACTGGAAGGCAAGATGATTGGCTGGAGGATATGGAAAGGGAGGAAGATTCAGGAGCTAAGAAACAAAATCTTGAACCACCTCGATATATCAGCATGCCAGCAAAAGCTGATCTGCTCAGGCCACAGTTTACAGGACAAACTCACACTCCAAGATTATGGCATCACCACAAACTCGACCATCATAATTAACCTGCGTCTGAGGGGTGGATGTGCTGGAACCAGCTCAAAAAGCATAGGATCCTTCAAGAAAGCAGTCAAAGGTAAGGAAAAAGCACAAACCAAGTCCGCAACACTACCTGAGCTTCCAAGGGCCTACATTGTAGAACAAAAATTTGAGAATCTTGCTCTTACCATCGCAATGCCTGAGGTAAAATACCTATACACAAATCTCTATTCCAAATCATTTATATGCAGATTTAATGTGTTTTGGCCTAAATCTGATGTTTTGCACCAATGGATTTATGATGCTTGGTCACGAGACTGTGAAATATACTTATGCCCCAAAGGCTTTTTTTATAGCTAGATTCAGAACAACACAGGAAAGGGAACATATCCTCAATAAGGAACCATGGTTCTGGGGCAATGTAGGACTATTTATGACCCCTTGGTTTCCAGAATTCGACGCCAACACAATGGTGGTATCAAAGATGCCAGTTTGGGTCAGGTTGCACAACCACTCGTTACACTTCTATCATTACAATGTATTAATCGTCATAGGGAATGTATTGGGAAAATTCCTAAAGATTGATGAGGACAAACTTACAAGGGGGATATTCACTTTTGCCAGGATACGGGTTGAGGTAGATCTCAGTGAGGGACTACCAGAAATCATAAACTTGAATTTCAATAATACACAATGGACACAACCACTAGACTACGAAAATAAATCCTTCCGATGCTGTGGATGTCTACAAACATGACACCTCCACAGTGCCTGTCCTAAAGCAAAACAAACTCCCAAATGGAACAAGAAGCAACAGAAACAACCAAAAGGATGGCAATATACAACCCCCTTGGAGGAAGAAGTAGAAAAAGCAGAAACAACAGCATACAAAGCAAAAACAGAGAATCAAAAGGACCAGAACAACACACAAAAGGAAGAGGAAGTCCGCAGCAACCCTATGCGGCACCAGGCATCTCAAGTAACAGGAATGGAAATAACTAGCATCAAGCGAACTCATGGATAAGAAGGATTCGATTTTGACAAAGACACTCCCACTCATACAAGTGAAAATCAGCTTTCCATTGTAACGACCACTCCCAACACTGAAGGTTGGCGAAAGGTGGGAAAAAAGAAAGGGAGAAAAGAACAGTAGTTATATTTTTTATTTTTTGTTTTTGTCTATTTTGTTTCCTGTGAAAACAGAAACAAGCCATATGCATATGCTCTTCAACATCCACAATATGTAATTTTTTCTTATGAATAAAATTACGAATTTTCCAAAGGGAAAAAAAAGAAATCAGAAGGGCATCGAAAGTATGATAGTCCTACAAATATGGAGTAGACAATAGAAATTTCTATGATCTAGGAAATTTGAATGTTTCACTTACTATAGAGAAA
This sequence comes from Pinus taeda, assembly GCA_000404065.3. Lineage (NCBI taxonomy): Eukaryota > Viridiplantae > Streptophyta > Pinopsida > Pinales > Pinaceae > Pinus > Pinus taeda. Next base: position 131,910 of record APFE030981607.1, read on the forward strand.
GTGAATGTGTTGTCTAAACCTGTGTTTGCATGAAACCAAAATATTTTTTTTTTTCTCGATTAAACTATTCTATTATATACAAAAAACCAGAGTATAATTACAATCATGACGTCTGAAAGATTCATCTGCCTGAAAGAGTGGCATTCTGGATCAACCAAATGTAGCAGAAAGAGAAGGCTACCCTATTCATTCCCTCACAGGGGCGTTTGTGACCAGTAAAATCATTCCCATCCAGGGGAGGACAAAATTGACACCCATGCAAGACTATAACCGACCACAAAACTGATACCCAAACAAGACTGTAACCGACCATACGCCTCAGCGTTGGCATTTTGCCACATTGACTCATTAACATAAAAGATAATCGACACGAAGACATGCCAGAGACAATTGGACAGATGGACATGACCAAAAAGAAAGGAAAGAACCAGAATCCCGCCCGAGCTACAGGACCTGAGACCTGGCAGCAGACTAGTCCTCCGGCACCTCCTCCACAATTGGGCACCATCCATATTCTTCCTCTTCCTGAGCTTGGCCCTCTTTCACCTCGGCCGCTTCTGGCTGCTTCTGGTTCTTCTCCAACTGAAGGTCTGGCAATTCCGTGCCCTTCCCCTTGTCCACTGTGGGCAGTTCAGATGTTTTGGCTATGTCGACCGGGGCCGCGAATTCTGGAGGAGCATTGGTTCTGCCCTCGTCCTGGGCTTCATCAATGAAAATAATAGAGACGTGGGCATTAATCCTTGGACAATTCAGGGGGCTGTTGAAGGTAAATATAGCTGAGCCGAAGTAAGGAGTAGACGAAGACCCAGGTGAGCTGGCCTCCATATATTGGCTGTGCCTAAGAGAGCTTGGACCTCCCAAATGAGGGCAATGGCAGTGACAACGACAGTGAGGACAGTGACAGTGAGAATGGGTTTCCGCCTCGGCTGAGGGGTGTGATGACCCTCCACGACTAGAGCCGCGACGACTCAGCATCCGCTGATAAGTCCTGACCATGTTAACAAAGCAATCCAGAGCCGAATTGAAATGCGAAAGACCAACAGAGGCGTAAACAAACTGGGCAATCAGACCCAGGGTGGAATAAATCAGACCAGGGCCGGAATTTGTCAGCACCAGCGACGGCATGAGAACCCCAGACCCTGCCCAAATGAACATGGTGATTCCTGGGCTACCTCTATTTATAAAACTCCAACCTCTACCTCGAGGGTCGCCCGCCATTAATGAGGCATTCAATTGTGCAGCGGAGCCGAGTTCTGTAACGCAGCCAAAGGAGGTCGGAGCGTAAATGCTCCTTGGCTATCGTCCCATAACATTTAACATCGCCTTCCGGGGATGTCCTTCGTCATCGTCTTCCAAGTCGCCTTTGCGCATGGCAGGCAGGTGGCCTCCCCTGCACCCCATCCCATCAACCTATTCGCGTTGGTTTGCACCCGCATCCGGGGACAAAACCAAAATATGCATATAAATATGTTATTCATATTTGTTCATTGAAGCTAGTATATGACAATATCTAATAATAGTTGCAAGGGTTTGACAAGATTTGGCTTATTGGCTTGACTTAGTATAAATGAGCATATTAGCTTGGATTATTGATGATGCTTTAAAACATTGACTTGTTGATTGATAGTTCATAAAAATGTTTTTGGGTTATGGATTGATTGAACTCACTATGATAACAAATTAGAGTTTTGATTTGATAACTAATGGTTTGCCTTGATGACAATGTTATGTGGGCACAATGACTTTCAGTGACTAATATTGGTATTCAATAATGATTTTGTATTTCCTTCATTAGTTTCGGCACATTGGTTGAAGTATAAACAATTGTGATTCAATATGTAGTAATCTCACAATGGATGGATGAAACTTATTTGACTTGTCCCTCATGTATGCATTCATATTTAGTGGCAGAAATGATTCATGTTATAAGGATAGCTTGATAAAGTTTTGTTGGATAGTGCTTGGTAAATAAAAGGTTGTTGTAACTTGGTATTTGGATGAGATCTCCACCTGGCACCTGGTCCAAAGAGTTTGTCACAGTGATATTGGCAGAAATTTTTATGACTTTGATATTAGCTTTGATTTGGCATCTAAGGCTTGATAAGTTGACTTAGTTGATTTGCTTGCACAATGTTTATTTGTGTAAGGCTAAGCATATTGGTTTGTTCAAGTGATATGTTTACAGAAAGAAAGCTCCCCAAGCCCGGTATATATGCTTTGACAGTTACCTAATGAAGCCATGAAGATGTTTTGATCCAAACCTTTACTTCAAAAGTGGTCCAAGGTATGGCTTTGATTTTGGTTTTATATATTGATGATCTATTATTGACAGGTAATGAGCCTCTGATGATCAAAGTAAGAGGGAGTTGGCCTCTGAAGTTCGAAATGACGAACCATGGTATGATGAATTGATTTTTGAAGTTTGGAAAGTAAGATCTATATCGTGAATCTATTGAAGAGTTGTTGAAAGTGGAAATGAAAATCCTTGGACACTCCGATTGAATTTAAAAAGATTATGAAGAGATATTGTTGAACCCGATTTCGCAACCGATAGTTGATTGAAGCATTGATGTTTTGTGTGAACATCTATCCATATATGTATGTTTTGAATAGAACAACATGAGTGGATTCATGACTGAATCACTTCATACACATTGATTTATCGTCGAGCAACCTTTGAGATATTTACATGGGACGATCAATTTTTGATCTAAGATATTCTTCCTATGATATGTGACTACATGGATGTATTGATGTTGTTTGGGATCGTTATTGATGAGATGAGAACATTTGGGTGGTTCCTTAGTATGAGATTTGCCATGATATTTTTTTTGGATGAGAAATCCATAGCTTCAAGCACAACCAAGGTTGAGTACAATGTTGTTGGCATGCCTAGATGTGAGGCAAGTTGAAGATGCTCTTTGGAGATTTGTTTGAGCAGGTTTTGGATATGAAAAGAATACACTGCGATAATATTGAGTGAGATCTGATTGGAAGAGAATGTTGTATATAGATGGGATTGAGATCTCTTCATATATATAGACACGGTTGTCGTACAGGATAACCTTAGGCTTTTGGTTGCCTCCTCTATGAGAGGGAGGATGAGTAAGATATCCTTTTTGTGATATATATATTTTTTTGTTCTAATATAACATTTGATTTGATGTCCTGCATGAACAGGAGACTGCTACTATTGTGACATGTTGATTAAGCTGATACCAGATATGATCATGGTTATATGTTTTTGATCTATAGATATTAGGACTGATCGAGAACACTGAGTTAGCTCTTCCCCCCTATCCGAGCTCTCACGGTGAGGAATTGAGATGGAGGGCTCCTAGGGTTGAGGGATCTACGGAAAATAGGGTTATAGATGTTGCTCCCATATCTGTCACCCATAAGGTTAGAGATGTTAGCTCCCCTATCTTGGTCTATGCAGAGTATACCCCAGCTGGCATCATACCCACAAGCTAGGCTTGTTGGGAATGTCGCTCCTCGTTTGGTCAACGGGTTGAGAGAGTGCTTGGTGGTGTACAACCTAAGATGATTATGATGCAAGTGTTCTACCACATGACTCTTGAGGGTCATTGTTGGGAAGATCAGTGGGCAATAGGATGGGTTGAGATGTGCTCCCCTATGTGATAACTCTTATTGCTCGATATGGGGTGGAAGATGTTTTGCTCCCCCATGAGATTTTGGGTTGAGATGTCCTCCCCGATGTTATTTTGGGTTGAGATGTGCTCCCCTATGTGGTTTTGGGTTGAGACTAAGCTCCCCAATGTGGTTTTAGGTTGAGATGTGCACCCTGATGTTGTTCTGGATTGAGCTAGGCTCACTTATGTTGATGTGGGTCGTAGAATTGGCTCCCCACTGATGTTTCCAGGGTAGTAGCATTAGGCTCCTCGCTGGCAGTGATTTCAAATGGTAGCAGTGGATCCTCAATGGATAGAGGATAGTAGCGTAAGCTCCCCTCCGATATCAAATTCTTCTTCTTTTAGATTTGATAATGTTCAACATATGAGTAGAGACAATCAAGAGATGAGCAGAGATAAGCAATGATGACATTTGATGACAAGATACTTGAGATTGGATATGATTTGATGGCAAGATTTTTGCGATGATTACATGATGCAGTTGGAATTTCTCCCTAGCTAAGAGGGAGTGTTAATTTGGCAGCTCAGTGATAAATTCCAACCATGGGATGAGATTCCTCTTTTCGAGAGGACCAATTTTGACTAAATTGAAGCGCTCAATTTGGACAAAAGAAAGTGTATTTTTTAATTAAAGCCCACATTTGCACATTTGATCAGGTTGACCCTAAATAAAATTAGATACCCTTGGAAGTTTATAAATACAAGTGACCTCAATCTCATTTGAACAATGATCATGAAGCATACTTCTATTCTCTTCTTTGGTTTTAGCTCACACAGGTCTAAGGCAATTCACGAAGATTGGCTTGCACAAGTCTGAAGTTGCAATGGTCTGAAGCTCGCACACATGTCTAGGGTTTTGGGTCACAACCACAGGCTTGTAATAAGAAATTTTTGGCTATAACGTAGGCATGCAGACTCGTGCGTGTGGTTGGAGGCTTTTAGTCGCACACAAATCATTCTCTACGTGTGGTTGGGACCTAGGGTTTGGTTTTACCAGTTAACCACAAATTTCGCTCATTGACCGTAGGGTTCGGTAGTTGACTGCAGACAATGACAATTGATTGCAGGCTTCTGAAGCATGGTTTTATTAGCATTGTCAGGATCATCTCATGAATGTTGTTTATTTGATATTGTTGGATAGGATTATGGTTGAAGATATGGATTATTGTACTCTCTCTTTTTGTTGAATCATTCAATGACAATCTAATAAGAAGAATCATTTGAAAGGGTTTTCCTTGTAGTGGGATTTTCCATGGTCTCCGACTAATCCTTGTGTCTCAATGTATGAATGCTTTTCTTCTATTGTTCCTTTATGTTCTACTGCATTGACGATGATGTCGTTCTTTCTACATAATTGCATATACTATTGAATAATGTTGTAAATATGAATAATGTTACGAAGTTTGGGGTGAATTTAATATGGAAACTAAGAAATCCAATTATCTAAAGAAAAGAACAATCAACCCTAATAAAAATTAACATATATACGCAATTGCAGAGAGATATGGGATATAACTCATCAAAAGTAGCAGCGCTGTCTACTTTTGGAATTGGAGCAATAAAAGCGTTGTTAAATGAATCTAGAATTTGCCTTGTAGTTCATTATTATTCCACAACACAAAGAAGGTCATCTCCAATCATATCATATAAATCAATGAAATATTCCACTGACCACCGATTGGGACAAGGACTCTTGTCCTTTTGAAAGCTTGATAACACCTCTTTTAATTCTTCATATGTGATTTCCTCCATTAAAGTTGCATTCTCCACATTATTTCAAAACCAATAAAAAAAGAAGCTAGTCTCACAACTTCAGATGTCCTTGATCCTTGGGGTTGTTTAAACAAAATTTCAAAGTGAGACCTTCCCATATTCGCCAAATCTTCAAACGTAGAGGCTCTATTACTTCTAGGTCATGTCGTTCCCATATAGTATTTGTAGATTTCCTACCTTTTGAAAGATTATGAAAAAAACTTGTATTCTCATCTCTTGCCATAAGTAAGACAACTGTACTCTTAAGTCTCCAAATAGCGTCTTATTCTAACAATTTTTTTTCTTTTCTTTCTAGATTCTAGCTGGACAAGTTTAGTCTTTGTATCCTCAATAATATAACCCTCAAAATCTTCATCATTGATAAGCATGGGACTATCTTCCATTTCTCTTAATGCTTTAGTGTATCTTAGTCACTTTTGGACTGACCATGTAATGATGTCCTATTTAACAAATTTTAAATTCTGGAAAAATCGACTCACTACAAAAGCTAGAGAAAGAGGATTAAAATCTCCCCAAGAAGCTTAAACCAAAATTTGAAATTCTTCAAGTTTCATCCAAGATGAATTTAATTTAAACATACTAGGCGGTTTACTTCCTAGATATTTGATTTCTAAAAAAATGGGAGAATGATCTGAACCCCCTCCTTCACCAATCCATTGAAGAATTAAAGGAGATTCATCAATAAGATATTATCTAATAAGAAACAATGAATCTTTAGATACTCGCTCCTCCCCTACCCTCTTATTCGTCTAAGTGAATTTAAGCTTCAATGGGTTATTGTCAATGAGGGAGTGATCTAAGAGGAATATATTAAAATAGCCTAAAGATGAGTTTATATGAGCTCTTGGTCGTCATACTTTTTCTTTCCCCAATGCAAAATTCAAATCCCCTCTATTTATTAAATGAGCATCACCAAAAAATGACTTACTCACCAAAGAACCCTAGAAAATCAAAATGTATTGATACGACTCATAGACATTAAGTAAAGTAACATCCTTATTGAGCTCTATAGAGGATAATTTTAGGCCAAGAACTGAATCACAACCCCAAAAATTTAATGCTTTGATAAATATAGAATTATGCCCTACCACCTAATCCCTAGGACTTCCCCTTGCATCCAAACTAAAAAACTCCCATATAAATATTAAATTAGAAAGAAGATGATGAATGTAATCTCCTTCAGCTAAAGTCTCCTGAAGCATTCTAATGGCTAGATTATGTAATTCAACCAATTTGCGATGCGCTAGTTTTTTTTATAAGGATTGGAAAATGCTTGACAATTTTGGGAAATAATGATCACGGGGCATCTCTTTGATGGGCCATTGCTGCTCTAAGTGCCCCAATAATAGAAAGTTTCTTCCCTAAAGCCATGTCTAGTTTAGCTTGAACCTAAGTCATTGAGAGGCATGATTTCTGATCTCGCCCCTTATTGTGAGGGACTAAGTTGTGTATGTGACTCAGTCCCCCTTGGGTAGAATGAGAGACATTTGGAACCCGAGGGCTAAAGTTATAACGAGAGGAGGATTCCCCATACTTCGACTGAGATTATTTAGGGATATTCATAATGGATGGAGGTTCAATTAAAACCCCATAAGCAATAGGTAAAACTTATAAGGAAAACGAGGGAATATGGGACTTTTCAGATAACACAACTGAGGTTGAGTTCAACAAATGACTACTATGTCCTTTTTTAGATAGAGAATTGAAAATATGAGAAATAAAAAGAGAAAAAGGAATGGTACCCAATGAATCTTGTGTTGGTTGCTCCTTCTCGAGCCGAGTTCCATTTTCAATATTAGGAATAAATTTGTTTATAGTTGAAGGAGGGTCCAAATTCAATGAACCAACAACTATGGTGGGAAACTTTTGAACCAAATCCTAAGTTAAATAAATTCTCAACACAACAATAAAAGCTCAATTCTTTGAAGGAGATGCATCAAACCCCTTGTTTCTTTTGGATGGTAGAGTGCGATGAGAAAATATGTGTCGATGTTGATGAAACCTTATGCAACAGAACATAATTACTTCATAGTCTAAAAATTGAATATTAGTAACCCCTTTATAATAAATTTCCATCTCTCCCCACAAACCATACTAAATATCCAAATTAATTAAGACACGAGCAATTTTCATTTTATGAGTATGTTCAAAGGACATATCAAAATCAAGTAGTTCACCTAGATTGTTTCCAATAAATTTGAAATCCCCTTGAGTCCAAAACTGAAATAGCAACCATGGTATATGCACCCAAACCTATGCCTTACCCATTCATTCTTGATTTGCATCGAAAAGAGGGGTCAATCTCTTTAAAATTATAGGTGTGGAGTCAATCGACACTGGATCTTGAAGGACGTTCTCGACATCTTTTGCAGAAGCAAAAGTGAAAATGAGCCAACCCTTGACTAGAGTATGAACCATAGGAATCGAACTAATGACACCTCCCTACAAAAATGAAACCCATTCCATAAGCGTCGATAAAGAGAAATTTGTGCTTTTAGCCCAAGCTACTAGAGCTAATTCTGATAATACAACTACCTGCCTTATCTCCACATCATCCCCCAACACCATGGAAAACTTTCCTTTTTTTCTTTTTCTTTTTACACAAGAATTTTTCTACCACTTCTATCACCCTCTCGAAATACCCATCCCAAAACTCTAGAAATAGTTGGATTACTACCAATAGGAGGACCTCCCAACAAGACACCACTCACGTAGAACCCATTAGAGAAAAATTATGTTGATGCTAGAACAGAGTAGGTAAATTTTTTTGGTAGTGAGAAGGCTTGTGACAGTCCTTGAAAACCCAAAGATGGTGGACCATTGCCCAAATCTACCAAAGTAAGGCCAATGCAAGGGTGAGAGAATACTAGGAATCACGACATAGTCGAGAGGATAACAAATGAAGAAGTAAAAAACCTCCAAATCCCTTAGCATAACACTCGCTCATTACTAAAGAGGAAAAAACAGAAGAGTCCACTGCTAAAACCCTAATGAAATCTAAATTAGAAAGACTAGAACCTTGAAGTGGAAAAAGATCCAAACAAAAAGGGAAAAAAAACAACTCCCCCAACTAATAAACTAACTACTCTCACCGGTAAAACATCCCCACCACTAGAAGAGACAAATAAACTGTCGACATGGTATGAGCTAACCAAACCAAGGCTAGAAGCAGAACCAAGGTTATCAAACCCCCTAAACAAATGAGCCCTGTAATCAAAAGGTAGGGAGGAATTGCCATGTAGTCCATATGTAAAACCCATCATGGGATCCAAATTACCCATGTGCTCCCTACTTTAGACACCCAACAGATAAAGGACCCATCTGTCAATGATGTTGCACCTAACAAGCATGAGAAATCTTCTACAAAGACTGATGAAGAGAAAAATCGACCTACCTCACATGGAAAGACTAAGTATTCAACCGTTTGTTCATACATGAGACTAAGTAGTTGACTACTTACTCATTTCCTTAGTATGGAGTCTTTCTGTTACATGACTTACCTCAAAGTTTGTCATTTTACAATCTCAGTTATAGTTACAAATTATTCGAGACTTTTGAACATCGTTTAATTCCACTAACACTTTTAAACTATTTTTCTACCATGCGTCTACCTTAGGAATTTAGTTTTTATTTATGGTGACTTTCACTAGAGTAATAAATCACAAAATAACACAAGTGACATAACAAATACAAAGCATACGTAAGAGAGACATGTTGATTTTGTTGAATCTTCAACACACCACCTTGCTAGGGCTCGAAGGCTTGGTTCTAGAGAGATATTTCATTTTAGATATGAAAATATTACAATATAAAGGGTCATATGAAGGATTTTTATATCATTGTGATAATTATTGTTGGTTGGTATAGGTGTGGGTATTGAGGTAGCGGTCTCAATGTTATCCGTCATGTGGGTAGGCAGGATCATTTGGGAGTTCAAGTTCATTTGTTGGATAACATTGATGTCTAATGTTGGTAGATGGCATAAAAGTATTAAGGGTTGTTTAGATATTGTCGAAGACCTAGATTCTGTTAGTGTCAATCTTTCCAGCCTTCCTCCAGTGATCAAATATGCTCTTACAAAGTGGTTTCAGAGTGTTAAGGTCAAATTTTGTCTTTTCAAAGAGTTTTTAAGCAAAATTTGGTCACTAGGGATTAGGTCTAGGGTTTGTTTTCACTCCTTCTAAAGTTGCCCAAATGTCAGTCTATGTCATCATTCAGCTGAAGTCTATCATCATGCATAGGGTTTTCATTATCATGTCAGTGTCTAATGAGTCATTTTACGTCTTGTTCATGCTTCAGTTGCGCCCAGGCAAGGTCATTTCCCTCTCCTAGGGTTTTGAAACCATTTTCTCTCGGATGGTCAAATCATCGGCAAAACTTGTTTCCTAATGTTCATACACCTTCCCCTATCCTTCATGTACCTTATCAAACACT